>DF244305.1:0-25800 GCA_000507305.1 Breviolum minutum Mf 1.05b.01 | reverse complement strand
CCCCCCCAAAGGCCTGATATATCAGGCAAAAAGGCACAGAACCCATCCCAATACATATTTTGCTTTAAAGCAAAGGAAACTCCAGCTGGAAAAATCCAGCTTTCGTGACAAATTGCATTGGCATCATTAAACTCAACGAACACTTGTAACTTTGATCAACCGAGAGGGTTGAAGTACTAAAACGCTGAACATCAACTGGCTTTGACAACGAGCTTATCTCCCATCCTTGCCAAGACTACTGTTCCCAAAAACATGCTAATCAAATCACCCAGGTTTTTCCAGCTGCACTTTCACCAAGGTGCACCTGGACGATTTGGAGGTGGGTTGATGTTATGCCCATGTTCCTTTGCCTTGTTCTTTGGCAAGCACATGCAAGTAGCACACGGCTGGACAGTGTTTGAGTTTGCATTGCATGGCTGTTGACGCGGGATGGTGCTGGTGGATGTTAGTTTGCTGAAAATGTGTTTCAAGTCAAGGAGAAGGACAATGGGAGCATGTCCATTAACAATCTATCCTTTGAAGTCAGGACATTCTGAACATCGATGATTTGAAGGAGGTGCCCTCACCATTTTCGTGGGAAGTTTTTTCAACATGTGCAGTGAGTTGATGGTTGTGCGCATTGCGAGTGTGTTCTGATAGGGCACAGAGAAAAGCGAGAAGACACGAGACAAGACAAGCATGGTAGTGAAAACCATCATGCGTCAACTCCGCAAGGACTGCACCCTTCAGCATACCTGCCTCAGTTTAAGAGCAGATTGCTCGTCTTCCATGCCTTCCACAAACAAAGGAGTCATGGACTTGGATGCTTGCCAATGCTCATGAGATTTGTGCTGCATGCCTTGTGCAGATTTGCCAACGGGAATGATAAGTATTCAGTTGGGCAGACTCCGTTCAGAAGTGAAACAGGATTCGCGTTTTTTGCGCCCTTTGGCTCCTCCTTTGGCCTAAGATGGCCAACATGCACTGAAGCACCTTTAAAAATCCTGAACAAAGGCCCGCAGTTGACAACAACGAAAGAAAAACACATTGCTATCTTACTATGAGGTACAGTACGATGACGAATGGAACCGATAGATA
Source organism: Breviolum minutum Mf 1.05b.01 (assembly GCA_000507305.1). Taxonomy (NCBI): domain Eukaryota; class Dinophyceae; order Suessiales; family Symbiodiniaceae; genus Breviolum; species Breviolum minutum. Next base: position 24,723 of record DF244305.1, on the reverse strand, counting down.
AATCGGGCGCTTCGACGAAGTAGTAGTGAAAGCAACCACAAACTCTGACCAATACATACCAATACATACCAATACAATCAATGTATTGCCGCATCGCCCAGGTTTGGAGCTTGAGAAACAAGGTATCACTTTCACAGCATCCGCCAGAACCTGGCCTTCAACACTTGGCTTTCTTCTGGGATTCGCACAGCAAAGGGGCAGAAATTTGGATGTTGAGAGTGGACGCTTTCAGAGATCGAGGAGATGAGGTTGATGAAGTTCCATGAATTTCCGCCATCCATTTTAGGTTGAAGACTCTTACGAAGAGAAGGATCTGGCTCATGAACCCCATCCAATGTGTTCCAAACAAACCGTTCGCCAATGGGTCCACTCACGGTGGATCCCTTGAATCCCTTGATTCATCATGGCTCACTTGAAGTCCGACAGTCAAAGTAACATCATCTTCAAAGCATGTCAAATTTGTTCCAAACCTAACATCCACATTGCACAAAGTGAGTGGTCTGCTCCAGGCCTCGTGGAATCTCCTGAATACACAGCACCTCAGCATCCGCAAATGCTCTCTGACGGCCAAAAACACACAAACACACACACCACGGAATGGAAACGTATGGGGTTTGGGCGCATCAAGCAGTAAAAACGTAGTGCTACCGTAGTGCATGACATCGAATGACTTTGTGCAATGAAGGCAAAGCTTTGTTCACGGATGGTTTTGACCAACGTGCACATCGCAATAGTCAGAACATCACTATTACGTCATGCTGCCTTTGAACAAACAAATGCTCCATTACAGTAATTCCAGATTTGGCATCAGAAACAAACTGCTTGCATCGACAACTTGAAATTTTCCAGAATCCTGAACACACCCCTTCCAACGAAGCCCCAAACATTCACGGGCAGGAAACTAGCAATAGGTCTTCCTGGAGCAAATGGCTATGGGCCAGTGAGGGGTATCTTACCATTGCACAAGTCAACAGAATAACCAAAACCACCAACACCACTGTATGTTAATCCGAGTGGTTCCCAATAGAAACTCGGACATACAAACAGGCGATTTCTCAAGCGTTTTGCAATCCCAATGACAGGAGCACTCAGTGAAAATTATCCCCACACACCCGAACCTGGCGTAACAGAAAATGCACCTAAAACATCATTAAACAACGACTTTCATGCACTTGCACGCCCCGTGCAACACCACAATCCTGCAACAAACATCAACTAACTGTATTAGAAACAACTGAATGGATAAACGTTGAAAAACCAAACGCCCCGGGCCAATTTCTTAACACTACGGAAAAAGGAGCGGAAACATGCGGAAACAATAGAACTCTCTGCAACCCTGTCCGAAGCAATCACTGCGAGCCTCAACCACGGCATGCAGGCAGCAAACTCCCGGCAAAAGGGCTGACCAAAAGAAGTCAAATTAGACGTATAAATGCACCAATGATCACCAATGTCAGTTGTCAAGGAGCAAACCGCCTCTCTGCAGATTTGACAACAAAACACTCGAGCAATGCACACCAACTTTTCATGCCAAACACATCGACATTTTCTCATTTTCTCATTGCGGAAGGACGGGTCGATGCCAGAGCACGGGACAAACCCAGACGCTCGGATGGTTGATATATGTTGATATAACAAACAACAACCCGAAAAAAACACACCCTGAGCTGGGCCAGCACCAAAAAAAAGATGCACACACAAACACACACACGCAACCTGGTTGGTAGTACAAACATGAGAAATGAAGCTTGATCTGTGGCTATAGGTACGACTCAAAATTTTGGGAACTTGTGATACCAGCCCCTACTTCCATGAAGGAAAGTGCAACTTCTTATAACTTCTTGGGCCTCAAGAATCCGTCGGTTTTTTGGCATTGGCCCTGGCAGAATCGACTGCTTGAAAACTCTTTGGCTTTGTCGCAGCTGCCACTAAGTCACTAAAACGCAACTTCGACCATTTCATCACCATCCAACTCCACCTGGCCCAGCACACGGCCCGAAATCAAAGTTTGGCCAAGTTGTGGCCCAGCCGAGTTTGGGTCTTGGCCCAAACCTGACCCCAAAACAGCCTATTTGTAAATGGAATCAACACACCACCTGCAGGAACTTGTCGGGATGTCGGGAGGTCCTCTTGTTGACACAAGCGTCCTTGTCATCTTCTGTCATCCGTTTTCCCCGAAAAATCCCTCCCACGGTCCCAACTGTCCGCCTCTGGAACGAAGTGGTCCCAGTGGCCCCTGCAACTCGGTACAGCGGCACCATCCACAAGGAGATCGTCGCGCTCGTCCTGAGTGGCGGCCGCCACGGAGTCCTGCAGGGTGGTTCCGCAGTGGACATGAGGCTGAAGTGGGCTCAATGCACAAATCGTTTTACTTTTGGTTCTTGAAGCCAAAGCTTTCTTGATCATCCTCGGTCCCTGCTAAGGGTTTAACCTTTAGTGGTTTCATAGTAAAGACTTTCTAAACCAAGGGGCTGTTCGGGCCCACACTTAAGGCCGGCCATGCCACGTGTCCTGGTATCGATGCATTCGCGATGCAATCTCCGCCACTTGCCTCTGCTGCAAACCTGCTGATGAGAGCGGTGCAAACGGGAGAGCCAACACCGTGCGCAAACTCCGAAGAACCTCAGCGGCAGTCAAACTGCAGTCCAAGTACCCTCCCAGCACCATACCCCGCTTGAATTCCCCACCTGTCATAAAATCTAACATGGCTGTTTTGAAATGTCATGCGGTGGTTATCACTCGAAGTAAAGTAATTTGATGGCTTTTCCGAAGACCAAACTCATGGGTTTTTAGAGTCCATGTGGGTTTTCAGGTGTTGGTATGTTTGGGTTGATTTTGAGGGGGTCCCCCTAGTAATACCCGCCCAAGCCTGTGGCTAGAATCGCAAGAATCCTCTAACACCTGCCGCCACATTTCCAGTGGTTTTGGGTGGTTGGTAGTCCTTTTAAAAGAATTCTTTTGACTTGAAAGTATACCAAAACTAGAGCTCGTCGTTCTCTTAGCACCTTCGATTTCTTTCTTTCCAAACGACCCACAAAAAAAAGTACTTTGCAGCATTCTGGAAAACCTGCTCTGCGTGGGCATGACCTCCTGGAAATGGCGCACTGATGGGGCGCCTCTTCAACAAGGTGTCAATGCTTGGGAAGTCAAAATTGCTATCGGCAATGACTGGTACCATGTCCAAGCACCGCTGCATAGGAGCCGAATAGGCCGCATGCATCAGGAGCTTGGTAAAGTCCATGTCCCGGAAGATGCCCCGGAAGAGCAACACCACTAAGTAGTAGGCAAATGGCCTGCAAGTTGCCATTTGATTTATCCCATCCACCACCACACACTCAACGCTCAGCTCCATTTGGAGCAAATACTGGAAGACTTCACAGGCGGACAAGAACTCGGGCTCGATCCAGGAGCTGATAATGAGAATGCGCGGCCTTCGCTCATTTGCTTTCTCACTTTGACGCCGGGCAGACAAGCCACAAAAACTCAGAAGCTCCACCACCACCGCTTCTCGGTCAGAAACCTTATCACGTGGACACGCGGGAGAAAAAAATGGAACATGGCAGGAACGTTGTAGAAAAAGAACAGATGGGGATTCTGCTTAACTGTCACTTCACATGCACTGTTCACTAGAGATGGACCAATTCAGGGCCACTGAGTGCTCGACCGGACCAAAACGGGGCATGTTGAGAGGAGTCAGTTCATGCTGCAGCCACGTATACGCTGCATTCAAGTCCTCGATCTCGACCCCCAACCTTGACAGTTCAGCCTTCTGGTGAGGTGTCCAAAGTTCGGGGATTTGCTTCTGTGCCTCATCAGAGAATATCGCAAACCCATCACAGACCAAGGGGATAGTGGCGATGCTATTCTTCCATGCGGTTGCAATTTCCCCAGCACACCAGCTCCTTGACAAAAGCTCTGGGGTCAGCACAACCACCAGATTCTTCACCGACGTCCTGACAATGTCAAAGAGCATGTCAAGGTTCTCCAACTGATCACTGTCCAAGAAGACGCGAGTGGATGAATGCTGAGCAATCAGGATCTTAATCAAGCGGCTCAGGCTACCCGCACCAGCCTTATGGTGGCATAGGAAAATACCATAGAGCTTGTAATTTGGCCGAAGATGCTTGACAACAAATGTTGCGAAGGCGAGTACGGCGACAAGCATGACTGCAAGAACAGGTACACAAAGAAGCCAGCCTAGCACTGCCCCCGACGTGGTCTTGTCTGTTACTAGCAAGGGACCAGCACTGAGCAGAAACACCAGAAGAAGGTCGGTGAAAAGCATATCAACCAGATTGGCAAAATCTGTACGCCATGGGCGTGCGTACACCTGCAAATTCTGGACGGCAACTAAGATGATGCCCATCAGTGGCACTTGAAGCTCAGGAACACCCACAAGCAGTGTCGGCAATAGAGCCACAAAAGCATTGCGGTAGAGAAGAACCAGGCCATAGTAGTAGGCCTCGGGCTTAAATCGATGGAGGAGGAAGCGGTACCGAGCTGCGAAGCGGAGACCCTGGCCGCTGGCGATGTGCGAGGGATAGGTGTAGATGATATAGGTCGCCAAGACCAGGACTGCCACAGGCTGAGTAACAAATCCTTAGACCCGTCGGACCGAAAATTCAAGAGGCCTTCTTTTTCCTGAAAACATCATGGACCCGCACTGAACGGCTTTGGAAAAATAGAAAAAAAAATAAAAAATCAATCAAATTTGCAGTCAGTATTCCTGCCAATGCAAATGCCACGAATACCAAGTGATCTTCTGACTCATAGCAAATGATGCCCGGGTGCACCAACATGGAGCTGCTTCCATTTGGATTGGACACACACTGAAAAGGAATCAGGGTGGTGCGAGCGATAGACAGGAAGAAAGCAAAGATCAATAACCCGCACTGGTTCATGACGCTGTTGAAGGGCTTAGGCTGCCCGCGCATCTTGCGCAGGATCCAACTGCACACTAGAACAGCGCAAGAAATGGGACAAATGAGCAACCGGCCGACAAAGTGCAGTACGGGACTGTCGGTTCCAAACAAGCAAGAAGTTCGTACGAACTGGAAGTCGAACATCAGGATGCTTGTGAGGTTGATAACCGTCCATACCGGCTCATGCCACTGGATTGATAATTCCCGGATGGTACCCAGGGCCTGAATGGACATGATGAGCTGGCTGCTCACTGAGGCAGCTGTCATCGTGTTCAAGCCTTGAAGCAGGCATCTGGCAAATCGACCAAAACTAAACAGTCAATCACCGGTCTAGATTCTGCGTTTCTCTCTTATCTTTGTAGATTCATGCATATTGCATCAGAAACAGTTCAATTAAAATGCATCGGTGAGGAAGGGATTCTTTGTTATTTATTTTTCTTAGTGTACAGCATTAATAATAGGCAATAAACAACCTTTTCTCTTCCAATTAATTTTCTTTTGTCTGCCGGAAGTTTCAAAAGGTAAATTGCATGTAAATCACAAGAAAAATTTGCCTATAGGAACTGTTTGTGACCTGTTGAAGACTTCCACTTCGGATTCTCGCACGCGACCCTTTTCTCATGACTCGAAGACAAAATACGGCTCGGTCAGTAGCACAAAGCACTGCAAAGTAATACTCCGTACTTACTACAAAGTACGACACTGTACTACTCAGTATTGCCAAGAACTACAAAGTACTACACGGCATTATTCCGTGCTAGAAAATACTACACAGTACTAATCCGTACTATAAAATAGTACACAATACTCCTCCGTACTACAAAAAATATTAATCCGTACTACAAACTACTACAAAGTACTAGAAGGTACGACTCTGTACCAGTTTGTTGTGAGTCACGGATGTCAGAGCAAAAATACTGACCAACAGACTAACTAGCTGACTGACTAATTGACTGAATGACTAACTAATTAATTGAATAATTGCCTGAGTGACGAACTGACTTATGAACTTACTGACTGACTGACTGACTGACTGACAGACAGACAGACTGACTGACTGACTGACTAATTGACTGACTACTTGACTAACTGACTGACTAACTAACTAATGAAATCACTAACTAACCATAACTAGCTAGCTAACTGACTAGCTGACGAACTGACTGATTGACTAACTGACTACTTGACTCACTGACTACCTGACAAACTGACAAACTAGCTATCTGACTAACTGACTGATTAAGTAACTGACTGATTGACTTCCTAACTGACTATGTAGCTACTTGACTAACTAATTGACTGCCTGATTTGACTAATTGACCAACTAGCTAACTGACTAACTGACAAATTGACTAACTGATTCATTCATTGATTGATTAGCTGACTACCTGACTAATTGACTAACTGACTAGTTGACTGATTGATTAAGTGAGGAACTGACTTGTTGTGACTGACTGACTGACTGACTGACTGACTGACTGACTGACTGACTGACTGACTGACTGACTGACTGACCGACGACTGACTGACTGACTGACTGAGTAGGTAACTGACTAACTGATTAACTGATTGATGCACTGACATGACTGAATACATGACTTTCTGACTACTTGACTAACTAATTAGCTAACTGCTTACTGACTGAGTGACTAACTGACTAATTGACTCACTGACTAATTAACGAACAGACTAACTGACTGACTAGCTAAANCTGATTAACTGCTAATCTACAAAAGTGACTAATTGACTAGTTGACTGATTGATTATCTGACGAACAGGCTAAAGGAGTGACTGACTGACTGACTGACTGACTGACTGACTGACTGACTGATTGACTAACTGACTAATTATCTCATGAACTAACTAACTATAATCAACTACCTAACTGACTAACTGACGAACTGACTAACTGACCAATTGACTACTTGACTAATGCACTGATTGAATAACTGACTAACTGACTAATTGACGAACGGAGTAACTGACTAAGTCATTGATTCATTAACTGACTAACTGACTATTTGACTAACTGACTAATTTTTGACTAGTTGGCTGATTGATTGACTGACGAACTTGCTAACTAACTAAATTTTTCGACATCTGAACTTTAAAAAGTGTGCCAAAACACAGGTATTTTGTACACTTTGAATTACACGCGCGCTTCTCGCCACAGCAGCGTGCAATTTTTGGACATCGGAACTTCAAAAAGTGCTCCGAGACCGTCAGTTTTTTAGCATGTTGACTTGTAATTGTGCTTCTCGCCACAGCCGCGTGCAATTTTTCGACATCAGAATTTCCAAAAGTGCTCCGAGCATGAGGTGCTTTGTACATTTTCACTTCAAAATGTGCTTGTCTCCGCAGCTGCGTGCATTTTTTCCACATCAGAACTTCCAAAAGTGCTCCGAGCATGAGGTGTTTTGTACATTTTCACTTCAAAATGTGCTTTTCGCCACAGCCGCGTGCAAGTTTCCGACATCAGAACATCAAAAAGCGCTCCGAAACTGACGTGTTTTGCATAGCGGTGTGCAAATTTTGATTTCTCCTCTGACCACATGACTCCGCACCCGCCGCTTTAACAGGCCTACTTTTCGACTGACCCGACATGCGAATCATAAAAACACAGCATTTCGCGACTTCTCTAACATTTGGCGCGGATGTATCTTCTTTCTTCTGACTTTCGCGCTAGTCGTGCATCTTCTTTCTGCTGACTTGACAACTCTACTCTGCTTTTCAACTGTCCATATTTTCGGAGGTTAGACTTCTAAACTTCCCTCGACTAGAAAGTACTACACAGTACTACTCCGTACTTTAAAGTACTACACACTACTACTCCGTACTACCAAGTACTACTCCGTACTACCAAGTACTACACTGTCCTACAAAGTACTACAGCTCCGAACTACAAAGTATTAATACGCAGTAGAACTCGGTACTACAAAATGCTTCGAAAGTACTACTCTGTACTACAAAGTACTACACAGTAACAGTACTACGCTGTGCTAAAAAGCAAGACTCCGTACTACAAGGCATTCATCCGTTTGATAATGTCGAGAAATGATCAATAAAGGGGAAGTGAATAAAGTGGCCTCACTCCCTGAAGTGATTAATAAAGAAGGAAGTGAATAAAGTGGTCCAACTGTTTTGGGGCTGTTGTTTTGACTATGTTTTTATCCCTTTTGAAACCTCAAATTTTGATCCATTTCTAGTTCAAAAGCTGTATGATCTTGATGATCTCTCTCCACTTGACATGCTGAATCAAATAGTGGGTCTGCCACGAAAAGTGGCAGTTGAATTTCACCAAATAGTGCACCAAAGTGACACTTGAACTTCACTAAGTAGTGCACCTGCCACGAAAAGTGACAGCTGAACTTGACCAAATAGTGCGCCTGCCACGAAAAGTGACACTTGAACTTCACCAAAGAGTGCACCTGCCACGAAAAAATGACAATTCCACTTCACCACATAGTGCACCTGGCACCCAAAAGTGACACTGCTACTCTGCTGCTGAACTAGTACTTGGCTCTACTATTACTTGACCCTACTATTACTTGACTCTTCTACTATTACTTGACTCTACTATTACTGGACTGTAGCAGCACTTGACTCCACTATTACTTGACTCTACGTACAATTACTCAACTCCATTACTTGACTCTACTACTATTTCTTGACTCTACTAGTACTTGGCTCTACTATTACTTGACTCTACTATTCCCTGACCCTACTTTTACTTGACTAAACTCCTGACTCCACCATTACTTGACTTTACTATTTCTTGACTAAATTTCTACTTGACTCCACAATTACTTGACTCTAGACTCTACTAGTACTTGACTGTAGCATTACTTGACTCGACTATTACTTGACTCTATTACGTGACTCTACTACTAGTATTTGACTCCGTATTACTTGACTCTATTACTTGACTCTACTATTCCTTGACTCTACTATTACTTGACTCTACTATTACTTGGCTCTATTACTTGACTCTTCTATTTCTTGACTGAACCATTACTTGACTCTGCCACTTATTACTTGACTCTACTATTTCTCGACTCCAGTACTTGACTCTACTAGTACTTGACTGTAGCATTACTTGACTCCACTACTATTGCTTGACTCTCCAATTCTTTTCTCTGCGATCTCGTTCGTATATCGGAAGTTTCTCGACTAAACTTCCTTTGAGAAAAGTTTCCCACCTGACAAGCACTAATCACATGTCAAGCCGGATAAGTTAAAACAAAACATCTTTGTGCAACCTGGCAGCTCACATGGCTTGGGTCCCAGCGTAAACGACTCATGAAGAACAAGCCACCTAAAAACAGCATGATCAGGAGAATGAGCGGCAACACATCTCCCTCTTCGCAATGCTCACATGCTGGGCCATTCGGGTAATGGCTGGCCTGACAGTTGTTGCAAGCTGGTCCCTCTCTCCCAGCCGAACATCCTCCCAACAGTCCTGAAGGGCATTCCAAGTGATCTCGGCAACGCAAGACAGAGAAGTCGCAGTGTGAAACATTTGGATCAGCCCAAAACCCACCCTGCTGTTGTGGAGGCCCCAAACCCTGAGCAAAATGCAGTCCAGCTGGGCAGGGTAAGCAACCTCTCCCCTCACACATGAAGGAATGCTCCGCACAAAGGCAGTCAGACTCTGCTGTGGACCCAGACTCTGGAGTAATCTGCCCCTTCCCGCAAGGGAAACATTGGGAGCTTCCCACCCATGGCGTGTAGGAGCCAGAGCTGCACCGGGTGCAAGTCTCCATTCCTTCCAAAGGCCCTTCTGTGCCAGGCGGGCATGGAGTACACTCCACGGAACCTGCATCCAAGGCGAAGCTACCTTTGGGGCAAGCAGTGCAATTCGACATGCCGATCTCTGAAGCGAAGGTGCCTCTCGGGCAAGTTTTGTACGGAGCCATTGGGCCCCCCAAACACATCGTGCCCTTCAAACACTTTCTGCACTGAGTGGATTTCTGTTCACGGTAGAAGCCAGGGTCACAAGAGTACAGCTCTGGGGGAGGCAGGCTCCTTAACGAGCCATCCATCCAGATTGGCTGTGCTTGAAAGGTGAAGGTAGAAGTCAGGGAGTTGAAAGAGGCAATAGCTATCGCACTCCCATCGGACAGAATATTCATGAGCTCGTAGGTGCCAAAGCGGTCGCCATTCTCATTGAAGCTCACCTCACCTGAGACACCAGTGAAGCGAACCCGGCGCATCTCCTCTAAAAGACTCTGGCCCTTGATTGAAAACGGATCCGATGCAGCAAGCAGCCGGTTGATGGCAATGATGAATGTGTAGACTGCATCGAAGTTGAAGGCTTCGCTTGGACTCAAGTTAGAAGCTTCACCTCACAAGTGAAGCACAAAAGCATACAAAAACAGCCACCATTGTTTCATGACTCTCTCATCACAGAAACCGTTCTTGTCCACGGATGCGACGCGGCGCGAAAAACCCACGAGCTACACCAGCAGCAAGGCGCAGTCCAAAACGAAAAGAGGCTGGAGAGAAGCATGCAAATCACGCTCAAAGGGAAAACGTTGCACGAACCCAACCCCAAAACCACGAAACCATTCGAGCGCTTTCATAAACACTACTTTTTGCGCCCGAAAGGCAAAGAACATTGCAAAAGATTAAGATTCGTTGCCTGGCATGTGCAAAAAATTCTAGAAATACTGTGGTTTTGGCAGGATTTTGCTGCTCTACGGTACCGGTACCTCAACCCCTGAACATAGCAAACAACAACAACAACAACAACAACAACAACAACAACAACAACAACAACAACAACAACAACAACAACAACAACAACAACAACAACAACAGCCACAGCCACAGCCACAACCACAACCACAACCACAACCACAACACTACACACACACACACACACACACACACACACACACACACACACACACACNCAACAACAACAACAACAACAACAACAACAACAACAACAACAACAACAACAACAACAACAACAACAACAACAACAACAGCCACAGCCACAGCCACAACCACAACCACAACCACAACCACAACCACTACCACAACCACAACCACAACCACAACCACACCAACCACAACCACACCAACCACAACCACACCAACCACAACCACCAACCACCAACCACCAACCACCAACCACCAACCACCAACCACCAACCACCAACCACCAACCACCAACCACCAACCACCAACCACCAACAACCAACCACCACAAACAACAACGACAACAACAGCAACATCCACAACATCCACAACAACGACAACAACAGCAACATCCACAACATCCACAACAACGACAACAACAGCAACATCCACAACATCCACAACATCCACAACAACCACAACAACCGCAACAACCGCAACAACCACAACATCCACAACAACCACAACAACCACAACAAGCACAACAACCACGAGCACGACGACCACTACCATTACCACTACCACTACCACTACCACTACCACTACGACATGTTGCCAGTCATCCAACTCCTCCACAGCCCACTACCGCATGCGCATCGCCGGCTTGGCGAAGCATAATTGTACAAAAACTTGGAAGAAAGATGAAGAAAGTAAGCACTGTAGGTGGAGGTGGGCAGGCGCCCCCTTCCTGAGCCATGCAACGCTACATGCAAGTCAGTACGTTCGCAACCACGGCTGGTTGGAGGGATGGACAGGTGGAAGGGTGGACGGATGGGTGTATGTGAGTGCTGTGTTTGTTCAGAGAGTATATAAGGGAAAGAATGCGATGTATGCATATCTGCATGCGGATGCTGTACGCAGATACTGACTACGCTGTATCCAAAAATAATAGGTATAAATTGCCTGCTTCACCTTGGTCCCCTCCCTTGCCAACTTGCTAAGGTGTGCCTCTCAACATAGCATGTCCCGCAAATCGCAAAAGACGGGGTAGAGTCCGCAATCAAGAAAAACGTGCAGTCCGAAGCGAACCATCCCATGCAAAATGAAAGCGAGTTGGTTCGTATCCCTTACACACCTTTATCTTACGGACATCAAATTTTGTTGTGGTCCATTCACCTCCAGTGAAGATCTCGCTGTCGATAACGCCCGTGGGCACTTCCATCTGTTCCGTGCCGTAGATGTCTTGTGGTCCCAGCAGTGACCATAGCCGCTGCAAGTCGGGGAACTTGACACCTTTGCCAGAGGGCAGAAAGTACATGAAACCGAGCTGGTTTTTTGGGGCAATGGGTTGCGCCATCGTCTCTGAGGCTAAGAGTTGCCAAGCTGGGCTCAAGATCTCCTCCTCCTCGAGAACGTCAAGGAGAGGTGCTGCCAAGTGCCAGGTGATCAGCAGTACGACAAAGTGAGAGCCAATCTGTTTGAGGAGCCTTACCGAAGCGCGAGCCTCTTCTGCCACAAATTCTTGCTGCATGTCACGAAGGGCTTGGCCCTGTACAGAATCTTGCTGACCGTCCGATCGGGCAAGTTCCTTGAGCGCATCAAAAAGACCTTGTCCATAGGCTTCGGCGGAATAGAGGCATGCTGCCATTGGAATCTCGAAGTGCCGAATCCAATTCCACAAGGCCAGTGCCTGGATGCTATCAGGTGGCACTGTTCGAAGAAAGAAGGGGTAGGAGTCCTTGTTGGACAATGCAGGGCTGGTTGCACAGCAAGAGACTTGGGGTATCTGCCGCACAGCAGCCACGGTGGCAATGGGCATTGAGACGGATGAATATGCGGGGCCAATCAATCCAATGACCGGCTTTGCACCAGACATTAAGTCCAACGCTGCAGCCATGCCCACTTCCTGTGTTCCAAGTGTTGCTTCCAAGCGTAAACTGATGGATCCGAAACTTGCATTCGGATGCACTCCACCGGGGATGGAGATGATCGGAGGACCTAAGCGGGCAGCCAAGGTAGCATTCCAGTTCTTCTGGTAGTCAATGAAGGCAGCTGCGATTGAGGCAGCATTTCGTCCGCCGACGCCCAAACCCCCGAGCACCATCTCGGCGTCCCCGAAGCATCCGGGTGATACAAATGTCAGCAGGAGCACCGTGAAAACACCTGCACTCCCTGGCCAAGCCATAAGTCATGCGCTGCACGGGAATACGTGGATGGCCGGACCGGTGCGAAGTTCGATGCTACAGCAATGAAAAACAACATGTGAATGTCTCTTCAATGAGCTTTGTTTCGTGAAAGAAGATCCTAGTTTGGTGTTGCAACAACTTCTGTTTGACCTTTTTCATGAATGATCGTTGATGACAGCACTGAACCTTCGAATCAACAGCTGCTTCCAACTAAGATTGCAGGGACCATTCGGGTCGTTCAGTCAGCAACAACAAAATCATACAAGAAAAATCATTGCGCACCTGTTTCAAGCGCTTGGTCACTGCTGCATCCTCCTTGGCTTCCTTCTGGGCCTTCTTAAGGACATCCTGGCCAACTTTGGCTTGGTGAGGTCCCCAGGTCGATCATCGCAATACAATGTCGATACCAGAATGACAACACATCACAGAAGAAACAGGATACAGGTGTGCGAAAGTCAGAGGCGCTTGAGCTGCTTGAGGCGCCTGGACCTCCAGCTCGTCAAAGTCAAAAAAAGCCATGGCTCGTCATGGCTTCATTCTCGTGCCACAAATGCAGGTGCCCAGCCATTCATGCGTAACCTCAATGCCTCCCCGTGCACCTGAAGAAAAACTACATGGATCCCTCCCTTGCCTTCATTTCATGATTGTGTACTAAATAAGCCAGCTGATTTCCAACGGTGGCCGAACACTAACCACAACATATTCATATCAACTGTACACGTGACAATTTGGCAAGACCAAATGAACCTGTCAACAGGAGCGATTCCATGGAAGCCAATCGTGCTACAAAATATGGCTGCGAAAAGAACAACTCGGGCTGAATCTTTGCCTCTCCGACCTTTCCTACTCCCCTCGCCATTGTTGCATTCACGTTTGCACCGTGGGGGCTGCTCACTATGCTCACTAGGGCCAGCACTGAAATCGATAAATCTGTCCAAAGCAGCATTGATATCCCTGAGAGTTGAGTGGTGAATGGAATGTTGAGGCACAAGCGCTCTTTCAGACATCACCAAACACAAAGGTGACAAAAGTGCGAATGAAATATGCATCACTTTTGGCACATGATGATGATCTGGGCGTATGGAGGAAACTTAGCAAAAGCTGTGCTGAGCTGTGCCGAGGTGCCCCTTCGGAGCATTCTTCTCCACAAAGTCAGCAATCTCCGAGCTAGCAATGCCTTTGCTATCACGCAGAATCGCGAATCTCTCCATCAAGTCTTCCAGAGTTGAGTGAACGGCATTCCAAAACCAGCAGCACAACCACCTCAAGCAAATTCAAATGGATTCTACCAGTCAGTACAAACAGAATCAAATAGATCCCCATTGTGCTTGACACTGAGTTCTGCCAAGTCCCAAGCTTTGAGCATGGCCTGCAAGACTATTATATAGAGGACCTTCGGCAAAGGGCCTGCAATCAACATAGAAAGCCTTACGGGACGACCGTGCGTGCCTTGCTCATTCTGGATTGCTGTGAATTCAAAGCAGGGCCGCCTACGTCAGCAGGGTGGAGACTGAACAGACTGCATGGAATGCTGAATCTGCTCACTATATACTCCAAATGGTGGCACTTGGAACTGGCTCCAATGATAGACATTCTCTTGAGAACATAATTCACAGGATGCCATTCTGAACTTAGAAGGTCTGTGCAGCTATGTTCATCACCATCATCTGCAGCTCGCCCGACAGCTAGAGCCAAGAAATGCAGTATCGGCCGAGAATTTGGTTGCAGACTAAAACTGCCAAAAGGCAAAGTACACGACTAAGAAAAGCCGCCCTGTGCAACAACATCTTCGAAGTACTGACGAACAGTAACTACTACGCACTACGCGTTGATCGGTTAGGGTCACAAAATGCTGCGCCTCAGAAGGCGATCATTTTTTGGGGCTGGCCAAACTTCGGCCCCTGAGGCCTTCAACTCGGCCTTGCTGAACACAAGAGTTGGATCTTTGACAAACGAAAAAAGACCGCAGGTCCAAAGTAGATGTATGCAGTATGCAGTATGCTTCGTTTTTTTGCTAACCGAATTCAGAGTGTCCAGCACTCATCCAGAATCCGTCATATGCGAGTCAGTTTGCAAACAGCCAAACTCCCAAATCAAACTTCAAAGAAAGGGAGAGGATCAGAGCCATCGGAAAAGTCACGAAAATTCGAATTGATTTTCCGGCCGCGTTTTGTAGATGCAAAGTTCCCAATTTGACAAAGCTTGATTGCCAGGCAGTTCAGACTGGTCAAATCCTTTCACTGCCGGTTGATTATGTGGTGCAGAGGGAAGAGCAAAGGAAACGGAGAATAGTCTGGCATAGTCTGGCTTGAAAGCGGAAAGTGGAATCGGTCTGTCTGTCGCATTTCAAAAAATGAAATCAGGTGTACAGTGTACAGTACTGTCTTGTTTTTTTTCCAAAAGCTAGATCTTAAACTCAAACTAGAAATCACTGCCGTCCAGGCCCATCATATCTGTGAAGAACATACGTCTCACATGTGTCCCGAGACTATAGATTATATAGATTCCATGTACAGTTTCCACGATCTCAATGACCCTGCCGGGCGTACACATGACTTCTTTCTCTGCTCGCTCAAGTCCTGCAGACAAGGCCGACAAAGCAAACAGACTCAGACCTTGCAGATTTTACCTACCTTGGGACTTTCACCGAAAAAGTTTACGGTTGACCATGGTTTACCTTGGGGCTTTCACCTGTAGATATTCCTCTGAGAAAAATAGGCGGCGCATCTGCCTGCGGGCAACTTTTGGTTTCAACCTGGGCTCGGCCTGGGCATGCCCTGCTTGATCTGGGGGGCAGGATCCGCGCACAACCCCGAAGATTCAATTAATCGAATGTGAGGCGATTGTGCAAGCAACCCCGACAGAGTGGGCAGGGCACCAAAAAAAACTCCTGCACTCCTGCACGATTGCTCGAAACAGTTCGGGGTCTATTATGGTCTATGCTACTAGTATTTGTTCTTTTCTACCTGTCACAAGACTCGATGTTTTGAATCTTGGTTTTGCCCATTCTTTGCGTTCCTTCCAATCCCCGTCGCAGTCCCGTGAGCCTGAGGAGGCTTGGCTACTTCGGACGGGTGGGTAATGCTCTCCGCAGGCCAGGCACCTCCACAATCACATGACACACATGGACCCCCAAAAGGAGAAGCCCTCCAGACCAAGTGGATCATGAACAAAACTAGCATGACCTGCTCAATCAACACTTTATACGTTAGTAGATAGTACCTTCGCAGTGCTCTGCCCCCTCGTCAAAATGTTGAAACTTGAAACTTTGAAATCATACACTCCGCGCTGTAGTTTTCCTCATTGCAAACAAGTTGAGTAAACGAAACAACAGTTGCGCATCTGCAAATACACCAGTTGTCGCATGATTCCATGCGCATACGTGAAGCAAATGTGAAGCAACTCCATGCAACTCCCATCAACTCCCCGCCTGGCGCCAGCTCTACAACACTCGCCTGCCTGTGGCGACGACCAACGTTGTGCCTGCACGGGAAAGCTTGTGTTTCTTGTGAATTCGAAGCAACGCCAGTAATTGACACAAGGCAAAAACTACACCATCACTGTCCAATTGTTCTGCCACACCTCTGCTGTGAAGCAAAGGCGCCAAGAGCAAAAATGGCAGCTGCAGCTGCTGCCTCGGACTGCGAATGACCATAAGCCAACAAGAAAGCAAAGCAGCAAAGCAGATAGTCTCACTTTGACGCAATCCGCGGCATCCGCCGCAAACTTGAACTGCGCACACTTCTGCTGGCCTGCCCAGGCCTTGAAGGCGGGGCGTTCACTGCCCCAACACCTGAAAAATCCGGGCTTGAGGGATGAAGGAAACTCGGAAACTGCAAGAAAGTCCAGCCTTGAGGGGCCAGCCTGCCGGTACAAGAGCAAGCTCATAGAACGGGTTCAAATACAATTCCGGGCAGGAATGACTCAAATGCTTCACTGGCCTTGCTCCACCGGGGATGACCTCGGATACTTCTGAGTTGAGTCACGTAGTGATGCTTGTGGCCGCAACATACAGCGTTCCAGGCCCCCACCGGAGCATGCGCTACCTTGCGGATTGGAAATAGTGAAATGAGGCCCTGACAAGTGTCAAAACAAATTTTCGTTTTACCAGCCACTATCTGGGCTGGAGCACTTGGACGAAGGCTTCCGCTTGCATGGCTGACATGCCTCCTTTACCTTGGTCCGATGTGTTGGGATGCAGACTTGCTTTGACGACACGAAAGTCACTAAGCACCAGCAGAACCCCAAATGGATGACTTGAGAGACACAGCAAGAAACCAATACCATGTTTAATGTGGTTCAGTGAATGATTAGTTCGGCATAGAGTAGATATACAAGTACCCTTTCACCCGTGGAGCAAGCTGCTGTGCATCCTCCGAGGTGTGGACAGCCGCGCACGCTTCTAAAGCCCAAGTAAAACTCAAATCATAGGAGCCAAAATGGCACACCAAAATATTTTCGATTAGCTCTTTTATTGCCTCCATTTGCCTACCTCATTCTGCTTGTTATCCCCTTTGTATGTCTTTTCCGTCTTCAATGCCTCTTACATATCCTTCTCTCAAGCGAAGCCAACCGATTCAAAAAGTGCAGCAGGCCAACACCAAAATGGCTGTCCAGAAAAGCCGGGGGGGCACTGAAAACTGGGGCACGTTCGCTCCAGCTTGCCCTAGGACCATCCATGATACATTCGAAACATTTGAAACAATGTGCAGAGGTTAAACAAAATCGGCCTCACATAATCTGAGGTCCAGTGCTTGGAGGCCATTGTTGCTGGGCCTGTTAATGGCACAGCTCTTGACTTGATGACTCCCAGACCACTTCGTATAAGCCTGGAGTTGGGGCTCTGCGTTTTCCGCCATGAATTTCTCCAGCTGCACCTCTTTTGCCAAGTTAGAACAAGAAAAAGGCATACACATGCATACACTGCATGCAAAGCAGTCTGAATCCAATCAGTACGCTCGCAGAGCTTCTCATCAGAAACATGCAGAAACAATGCTTCACTTTTTTGATGTGTAAGTGTAAACTATTTCTTTACTTTCCCTGAAGCAAAAAAGACTTGATCAGCATCCTTTCAGCGCCTGCCGGACATACATGTAAAAAGTGCCAGCCTGTTTGATCTTTGAAGTTTGGCGAGTCGATATGGAGAAAAGTTTTTGAAAGGTTTCGAGTCTTTCCACATCCTGGCCTCCGGCACTGTCATCAGGGCGAAGAAAATGTACATCAATACAAACCTGAGAGTCTAATTGAATCTATTTGAATCTATTGAGAACGGCAGGTTGATCCTCAAAAGCCCTGAGCATGACAACCGTGTCTGCCGAGGCCGACACTTCAAGGCCTTGTCTGTCTCATCTCCCAAGGCAAGGATGAAAATGCCAGCCAAGAGGGAAATTACCTTGCCGGCATTCATGTAGCTTGACGTGGGGTCTTCTCCTGTCTAAACGAATGCTTGGGAAAGACCCCCGAAGCCTCAGAACTTCAGAGTTCATTGGACGTGATTGGCATGATGGAGATATCCTGCTTTGGTACACAACTTACCACCTACGCTTCAAGAAGCCAAGACGTGAGGAAGTGAACTTTGCCCAATTCTTGCACTGAGCCAAGCAACTTGTGTCATGCTTCGAAAAAGCAATCTTTACATGGATTCTCCAAAACATGGCTGTCTGACTGAGTCGCCCGACACCGAGCGCAAGACGGGCCAAGACAAGAACCTCGTAAATCTACGCTGGAAATCCGATAGCGTTGTGCTATTGAGCATGGCCAGCAACCACAAGAGTTGTGTTTCTGGAGAACATATGGACATTAATGGACATCATTGACATTGTCGTCTTTTTTGTAGCAAGCATATTTTGCAGACCCATTGCACCTTGCAGAAGTCTGCCGGACAGCCACTGGAAGCTGCACCTATCCCACCGGAATCATTGAACCAGCATGCTGAAAAGCTCTGGGATAGAATGATAGAGACTGCCACTGGTGGTCACTGGTCTCGTCTGACTCTGTCTCGCCTGCACAAAGTCCGTATGCTATGCAAGCTAGCCCTGCCTCGACAAAGGGAACTAAGCACCAGGTGACCATGTACTTTCAAGTGATTTCAATGTCTGGAAATATCAGCACAGCTACGATCCTTTGAGCATCGCAACAACTAGATGTGAAATTGTGAAGACTCAAAGTTATCAAACACGCCATCAGATATTAGTGTTTCTCAAAACAAGCAATAGAGTTGAGAGCTGCTGAGCTGCCAGTATTCCTGAAACTCCGCTCTTGTCCTTGCCAGAGATTTCTCACGACACTTGGACTAATGCCACAAGCACAAACAAATCTAAACATCAACATGAAAATACAAAAAGAAAGAATCAAAATCCTCGTAGGAGTCTTCGGTTTCCCTGGATGTCATCAGGAAGAAGATGCCGAAGAGTGCTGGCGAATACGACAGCGCGGCTATGACCTAAACAGAACAAGCTCGCAGATCCCATCTTCTGCTATTCGCATGAAATCCTCTTCTACAAAGATAAGAGTTTGTTCGATCGTCTCTCTGTCTCTCTCCCTCTGTCTGCCAGGTTGCTTTCTCCAGAGTGGACTTTGACATTCCATTCTGTCCTGGTTATTAGTCATTGCGAATGCTGTGCGACATGTACTGTACGGTTCAAAACTAGTGAAACTGATGTCCAACTGTCCACAATTTAAACTTTCACTCTAGACAGTCCTGTGAAATTATCCATGGCTCCGTTCATGGCTGCAAATATGTTCAGAATCCTGCTTGTCGCTTACTAGGCCCTTGCTGCCTTGCTAAGTTGTCAGTCAGGCAACTGGAGCTCCACTATTGTTTCACCATTATTCAAAGCGTGAAGATTTGTGATGTGCTCTCTCACATGCAAATGGAACATGTCTCAGAACATCAGTGCTGTTGAAATGGGACAAGCGTAACAACTACTGAGTTTCCAGATTCCAATTAACAAAAGGCGATAGAATGTGAATCAGCAGTCGCTAATTAGAATACTCACAGTTAAAATATGTTGACATGGTCACCGCATCACAACAAATTAGGTCTGCATGAAGTGCAGTGCAACCTCCCTCTCTTGGCTCGTTTTGGCTCACATAGTCACATCCGCTCAGGTGGAATGACTTGTGAGACCTCATGATCCACTCTGCACGTCTCAAATGGCTCCACTAAACTCCCCTTACACTTGCAGATCCCCGAGGAGACCCATGTCTGCTTGTGATGGACTACTATGAAACGTAGCAAGAGCAGGATGTATTTTGACACTGTACTCTGCTTTTGGGGATGTGACATGCAGAGCAAGCTTTTGTCACAAGGCTTTCCTGGCTAATCACTGCAAGAGTCGGGTTGGCCAGAATAGACAAGCTGTGCGTGCCTTCACTTCTTGTTTTCTACACCAGCTTCACTTCGGCTTTCGTCAACGAAAGCTGAACAAATACAGACCAAAAGACATGAGCACCCATCTCACTGGACCATCTCGACTCCGCATGCTGTCGCATGCTGCATTAGGCAAACTGGATAAACCACAAACATGCAGTTCAAAAGCTGCCAAAGAAAGTTCCTACATGCTATTTTCACGGCTCACTGGCAGCCACAAGCGCAAATCGGAGCATGCTAGCAAGCTCAACACGCTCCAGGCTCCAACAACGCTCACGGCGCTCACCCTCGCTTGAAACGCGCACACGCATTTGAGCCAGCCAAAGGAACTATCTGCGCACCTGGCTTGGTGCTGAAGCCCGCTTCGTTAAATGTTAGGGAAGCTAGCTTCCCCTTCATCACCCAGTCTTGGCTCCATTTCCTGTTGTGTCAATTTGCTCAAATGCACCTTCTTTTTGGCGACGCTTGGCGGTGACTTGCTGGGAGGGCTTCGTCGTTTTACCTGCAATACACAAAACCTCTAAAATCAAGCTTATGCACCAAGCAACAGGTTTGCCGCCTATGCCTGCTTCCCGAAATGCTAATCAACTAAAGTTGCTAGACAATCACATGCAAGGAAAACCAGCTTCGCTTTTTCTCTAGATTTGTTCTCCTCCTTCTCTTGGTCTTTTGCCTTTGCAGAGTCCTAAACATGGACCACATCTTTTTGGCTGAGTAGCTGCAAGCAAATGGAATTCTTGATGACAAAAGAAGTTCAAGTATAGTTCAAGTATAGCCTAGTCATTACAATGCAGCAAAAAAGGCACAAAGAGTAAAGTCTGTGACACTCGGCCCATAGGTCCTTGTCTCTGTCAGAGTCTTTGGGCCGAACCTTCGTGGTTGAGAACAAATCCCATCAGGGAACCGCAAAAAGCGTGGAATGATTCCATTGAGTCCATTGTCGAATTCAGAATTGTCCTCATTCCCTCATTCAACCATGGGGGAAGACGGAAAGATCGTGGAGTTCCGGAAAACTCCATTCCTCCATCTCTAATATACACCTGTACCCAGCAATACCCGCAATGGGAGGCGGTAAAATGCCTTTTCCTTGCCTTTCTCACGCTCGCGATCCCGTTCCTGTTAAATCCGGACAGAAAACGGAGTGAGTCGAGAACATTATTAGATCATGAGAAACCTCCGAAAGCTTGCAATATATCCAAGGTTCTGATCTGCCTTGACAAGTTTGAAGCTTTGACTTTAATCTCTAAAACACATGAGCCGCGGATCTGATTTAGTATCGGGACGGAGGACCCCCAAGTCGTTTCCATCTAGTTTCTGATATTTCTCAATGTTTGACAACACTTCGCATGTGATCTCATTCTCCAACTCTGGACGGCGACGGTTCCCCAAGATGAAGCGTTTTAGGATCTATCGCGTGTCTGTAGTTACCTCGTTTTGATCTCGTTTTTTTTAACCTGCCTTCTGGCCGATACCACTTTTCATCTTCCTAAATAAATGCAGTTGCTCACAGGGTAGCCCTCTCTAGAACTTCAATACGAAACACCACAAGCCCTGCGCAAGCTCCTTCTCCTTTTCTCTGTCACCTTCCTTGTCCTTCTCTTTCTTAAGCCGATCCTTGCTGCCATTCCACTGAGGCAATGCAGTTGGAGGGACAACATTTTGTAGATGTGAAACGTTTCAATTCAACATAGTCATGTACATGATGAACTTGCAGACGTTCGCAAAACATATCAAAGTAGTGCCTGCTTCTCCTTTTCTTTCTCTTTCTCTTTCTCTTTCTCTTTCTCCTTTTGTCTCTCCTTTTCCTTTTCTCTGGCCTCCAACTGCTGATGCATTGGACTGATTCAAGTTGGCTGAACTCTGACTCTGAATCTATGCTGAAGCCGCAGGAGGAGGCAGGGCCAGCCTCTTTGATCTTGGCTTCCTCTTGTTTCCTTACGGTGACGAAGCAGGCGTGTGAGTCGCCAAGGCAACGAAGCATGGGAAATTGATGTAAAAATTGTACATTTGCTACTGCTATGCAAGCAAAAATATTCAAACTTGGTAAGGCCAATGACTTCTTCTCCTTCTCCTCAGTGCACTCACTGTGAAGCAACCTATTGAGAGATCATGCACATGCCTCGCACCTCTACAGAGCCCAATTTTGAAAACCTGTCTAAAGTGCATGATGATGTGCATCTGTTGTCCAAACTTATGTGACAGTCACCCCCCCACCCTTTCGTGCTATGCAAATGAAACTGTATCTTCATTACTGCCTCCAGTGGTGATAGCTGGACCACAGGATGGTTCCCAGTACAACTTTTTGGTCGCGAGGAAGAAGACTGGATGATCGAAGGAAGTTTAAATAGTACACTTCCGACAATATGAAGAGTTGAAAAGCAGATTAAAAGCAAAGGGATGAAGTAAAGTCAGAAGAACGAAGATGCAATAGCACGAAAGTCAGAAGAAAGAAGATTCACCCGCGCCAAATGTTGGAGAAGTCGCGAAATGCTGTGTTTTTCCAATGATTCGTGTGTCGGGTGAGTCGAAAAATAGGCTCGTTAAAGCGGCGGGTGCGGAGTCATGACATGTGGTCAGAGGAGAAATCAAAAATTGCACGCCGCTGTGGCGAGAGTACAAAACACGTCAGCTTCGGACCACTTTTTGAAGTTCCGATGGCGAAAAATTGCACCCCGCTGTGGCGAGGCGAGACGCACATTTTGAAGTCAAAATGCTAAAAAGTTGAGGGCCTCAGAGCACTTTTTGAAGTTCCGATGTCGAAAATTGCTCGCCAGTCAGTCAATGAGACACTTGGTCAGTCAATTAATTAATCAGTTAGTCAGTTGGTCGATTAGTCAGTTAGTGACTTAGTCAGTTGATCTGTTAGTCAGCTAGTCAATTTCATCAGTTAGTCAATGAGCCAGAAGATCAATGAGTCAGATAGTCAAGTACTCACTTAGTCACGCAATCAGCTAGTCAGTTAGACAGGTTTAATCGTTTAGTCAGTTAGTCAGTTAGTCTGTGCGTCAACTAGTCAGCTAGATAGTTGGACAGTTCGATCAATCATTGTTTTTGCTCTGACATCTGTGACTCACAACAACCAATCTCTTGTATAGGTTTCCTATTTTGAAACTTCCGCCACCGCCTTGTGCGGTACTACTGGTAATAAGGATGGCAATGACGAGAACATTGGTGACGACTGTAATGCTACAAGCGGTCACTAAGCTGATGGGCCCGTAGTGATGTTAGCTCCAAGAGGGGCAGTCAGTGGTCACAACCCACTGTCCACCACACTTCGAAAGCCCCAAAGGAAATTAAGTTTCTAACAAAGTCCAAACATGGATAGTCTATACGTGAATATTCATGTTTTCACATCCAACGCAGGTAAATGTACTGCAAATACATACTAACTATAATAATTGAAATTGACAGACTGCTGAAGAGGAACAACATTTGAGCCGCCCAATAATAAAACGAAGGATTGGACACCGTCAAAACCGCAGAAAAATGCAAGATATTTTATCCAAGGCTCCCTTTCCTTTTCTTTCTCCCTTTGCAGATCTGCTTTTTCCTTCTCCCGTTCCTTCTGCAAGTCCTTCTCTTTGGGTCCTTTGTCCTTGTCCCTCTGATCCTTCTGATCCTTCTCTTTCTGGTCCTTCTGGTCCTTGTCTTTTTGTGTCTTCTCGTTTCTCTCCTTTTCTTTGACGTCCTTTTGGTCCTTTTGCTTGTCCTTTTCTGCCTTCTCCACTTTGCTACCTATGGTTGATCTGTCCTTGTCGTCCTTGGAGTCCTTGTTTCTTCGCTTCTCCTCCTACATGTTGGAAAAAAGTGTAAGACATATAGACTGCATGTATAGACCGTTTGGCATTGACCTCAATTGAGCTCACAAAGTTTCAGACTTCACAGCATACCGCTTGCCTTCTTGCCACCACTTTGTTTGGCTTCATGTTCCTCCCAAACCCACAAATACCAACCGTCAGTCTGTGCTGAAAGGCAGACGGCAGCAAATAGGATCGCTGAAACTCACGGTGGTTGCACAGAGAAACTTGGTTTGTTGGTCATCACTACCTCTGCAAATGCGAGCTGATATTGTTCAAGGCAAGTTGTCCTCCATCATGTCTTTCCTCTTCTTGTTGCAGGCCTCCTGCGACATCAATCATGAAGAAGGTGAAGAACTGTTTTAAGAGAAGTGTTGCTTGAATGTACAACACCCCGCAAACCAGTCCGGCCGAACTACTGTTTCTGGGTAGTGACGTCAGATATTGGCCTTGACTGATCTGCTTTACTGCAAAGTTCATCTTGAAAACTTGAGACCCTACAATAAAATGAAAAAAAAGAAAAATATAAAAATAAATAAAATAAATCTCTAGAATAAAAAAATATAAAAAATATTTACTTT
>DF244304.1:3952-28429 GCA_000507305.1 Breviolum minutum Mf 1.05b.01 | reverse complement strand
GACTCTTTTGCTACCACTCCTGAGAATCCTATTCTGTTGCATTCACGTGAAAAAGCAGTTGGTGGCTGCATGGAAAGAAACCACTACCACCAACTTGATTCCAAAATTTGCCAGTAGTCTACAGGACTTGCACACAGGGATGTGTGTCCAGGTACATCCTTTCTTTCGTGGCATTCGAGATGCTGACAGGACACCACGACCGAGGACGCCACCACCACTGCAGCCACAACAGCCACCACGGCCACCACGGCCGCCACGACGGCCACGACGGCCACGACGGCTACGACGGCAGCAACGACAGTGGGGGACTCGGGGAGATGTTGACACAACTTAGCAACTCTCAAAACTCCACCAAAATCAATTTTTTTTTGTGGGGACCCTGGATACGTGCCATACATCCTGCCTATGTTTCGGATGATTGTGAGGAATAATTTTTGGAAGAGGGCTACACGTCAGACATGAAAATCACTGAAAGTAGATATGAGTAGCTGATGAAGCACTACTCAGCCACCGCTAAGGCTACAACAGTAGCGACCACGACGATCACTACAACCACTGTGTCTAAGTGGCATGAGAGAAAAAGCTCGCTTTTAGCAGTTGACAATTTGGATGCCCCAAAGAAGATGAGGAAGATACGGGTAGGTTGTTTCAAACAGCAACTTTTGGTGGTGACATATGAGATGGGGCGAGGGTTTGTAAAGATTCACAGGAACGATTTGTAGATGCAGCTCCTAGCGCAGGATTCCTCGTTACGTTTGGGCAAATGAATGCTAGGCAAGGATGTACAGAATATCTCTCAGAATTGTATACTCCATCCTGTTCAATGATAGATTTATTTTCGGGTAGTCGCGAACACCAAAGCTACTTCAAGGAACATGGCTTGCAAAACCATATACATATATATATACCCATATATACATATATATATATGATATAATATACACTGCGCACACACACACATATTATTGGAGAAGTGTATCGCTTCGAGTGTGCTAGCTAGCCAACCTTCTGTTTTTGTTGAACAGAAGTGATCAGAGGATCATATTGCCAAGATCTTGCTTCAGAATTAATGTGAAGGTCAATCCCCCAGCTCACTGGAAATCGATGAGGTCACCCTGACAACAACCACGGTGACGGAAACCACGACTACTGAGACGTCACTGGGTGTACAAGTATCCGTGGGCACTGCTTCATAAGGGAGTCCTTCACAAAATGGCTTAGAGGTTGGTGCATGATCATGATTTATCCATAAGTATACCGTATGAAAGCTAATGGGAAATTGCTTTCAGCTTCAGCTTGGTAGTTCACTTTTATTAGAGCCTGTTATGAAAGGGATTCTACCAAAGATCTGCGAAGAACAGAAAATTATAGTATATAAATCACGACCCTGAAGCATCAATCAATCATGATACCCTTTCTTTGTCAGCAACGAAAGGTGAAGGTGATAAAGGATGATGAACTTTGTGAATCTCCATGACATGGTAGGTTGATCAAAATCCCATTCCAGCAGCATTGGAAAGATGTCTAACGGTTTTCCATACTGTTGATGGAAGAAATCCCAAACAACCACCTGGGATGTATCAAACCTTGTAAATAATGTGATAAACTACCTACTCGTATCAACTGGTGCAGGATTTCTATGGATTTCTTCCATCAACTGTATCACCGTTTGATCCGCATTAGTTGAGGACAACAAGTACCACCAACACAACCACCAGCTTGACAAACGCAACACCTCCAGGCTCGGAGATGTGTTTGGATGGTGGAGTTCCAAGGGTTGGATGATTTAAGTTCCAAGAGTTGGATGTTGAACCCAGAACAACACCCTCCACCCCAGAGTGGGAAGGGATTCACACAATCATGCAGGATTGAAATTTTGGGACCGTTTATACCAATGAGATCCAATGAGACTCAGTTATTGTATTGCAATTGGATACAATTTGGGAAGTTGACTCATCTTACCAAACAACTCTTGAAAGTGATGCCTTCTCTCGGTTTGATTTCTTGGTAATAGAAATGACTTCAAGCACACTTCAGGAACATTCGAGGAGGTCATGCAGACGGAGAATACCTCTTTTCCTTACCGGTCACAAATTAAAGTATGCTGAATCCAGCCTCGAATGACCTAATTGATACAAGCTGATTTTATATGAAGTCACCAGAGAAAATGTAAGTGACCCAATGAAGCAACTTTGGCCGGACTTGGAGAGTTCAGACGTCTCACATCTCGGCCAGTTGAACCGAAACCAAAGCCAGTCGTGGTATCTGCAGGTGCTGGGCTGGACGGGGTTGCAACTTCTGTTTGGTTCAGATTGATATCGGTCCTTGTTGTGAAAGAATTGCATTTTTATGAATCACTTTGGCTATCAGGTATCAACCGTACCTTAGAAGCATTGTCAAATCTTCAACTTGTTTGGATGGGGTCCTTCGCCGAGGGCCCCTTCCCAAGAATTGGACCCACAATGGGAAGTCAGAGCCGTAGATGTGCGTCTCATGTAGTGGCCGCCCTGTACCTCCCAGACAATCATGCCAACCTGTTTTTCCTTAATGCTTGCTTCTTGGCAGGATATTAAAGGACCTCCAAGAAAGATATACATACGGTGTGTATTTGAAAAAGAGACAACAACATGCTACACAGGAGTACATATAAGTCCACCAAAAGCCCCTGCAGGACCGCAAAATTGTAAACGACAGCAAACAATTCAACCACTCTTTGGCAAACTGTTACTGTCTGAAATCCCGCACCACCTTGGATCTGTAAAACCCAATAATTGTAAATGATTTGATAAACAACCTCAACAGGTCCAGGATTCCAGGCATTAGTTGGGTATCATTTTTTCTGCAGCTTTGGGCCACAGTTTCTCGTGGGATCCGCGCAAGATCCGCGCACGCGGGGGCGCGACCCGGGGGGACCATGTCAGGTGGGACATTGGCAAATGAAAAACGCAAGAGGTTTTGCTTATGGAACAACCCATGAAAATATATGAAAATTCTATATAAAATAGCCCATGGGGTTAAAAACCAATAGGGTCTTTTAAATCATTTTGAATCTATCGAACTTCTGAAAGCAGTGAAGAATGTGTTTCTATGAGTTGGGAACATGTCAGATATCACAGTCCAAGCACCTACCTGCCATACAACTTACCATTTCAAATTTCGAGCATCAACAAATGAGTCCAAGTAGTTTCATCATGACATCCTAGCATGTCGCGAGAGCTACTCTCCACAACAAATCCAATCTGACAAACAACTTTGAATGGGTGAACATGTCGTCAAGTCGTTGGATACTTCAGTTTCCAGCTAGTAGAGAAGTAGATTCCCTTGATTGTCCCCATTCCCCTTCTCAGCTGTCTCTTCTCACTTGCCGGTCGAAATGTGTCAACACATGTCGTTGAGTAGCCATTCTAGCTACACAATGGATCTCGTCCAGGTCAAATGGTGCTGCGTTGCAGCAAGTTCGAGACTTAGTGCTTCGTTTTGCTTGTAGCTATGAATGCTGGAACGTGTCATGTATCAAAGGCCAGTAGCCTTAGACGATTCAAAGGGATTTGTCAAAATGGAATTGGTGAAGCTTTGCTTGATGAGAAGTCTTGTGGTGCAATGTTGAAAGAGGATTTCTTTGTTGAACACCTTCCAGTTTCAAATGGACAAATCCACTTGGGCTACTAGTGGTGTTTGAGTTGTATGATCAAAAGGCTCCAAGAAAATCCTGATTTTGTATGTATACATCTATATATTGATATCTGTATATACATATACATATATATATATAAATATATGTATATATATATGTATATAAGCCGGAACACTCCATCTCCCCAATGCGGTGTCCTGATTTGACATGTCAGACCTCACCCGCCAAGGACAGGGCGTCTCTTTTTCAGCACGGCTGAAGCCACAGAGCACGCTGAAGCCTTTGGCAAGGACAGGTATGGTTGACATGCTTGACAGATATGTCAAGATATACGTAATGTATATACATACATATATATACATATATATATGAAGATGTATGATATTCATGTACACATACCAAATCTATCGCCAAAGGCATGATTTTGGTCCAATGACATCTGAATGGGTGTGTCTCAACATGAAGGCCCCATAGAAACTCATTGGATTCTTACTAGGGGTTTTGTGCTTTCCGGAGCAGCAACTCATTAAAGGATACCCAGAAGTGAAG
Organism: Breviolum minutum Mf 1.05b.01; assembly: GCA_000507305.1. Lineage (NCBI taxonomy): Eukaryota > Dinophyceae > Suessiales > Symbiodiniaceae > Breviolum > Breviolum minutum. The sequence continues at coordinate 24,246 of DF244304.1, read as the reverse complement.
TAGATTGGAGAACAGATTGAATGGAGGTTTGGCAGTCAGCATATCAACTATCAACCATCATCCAATTTTCCTGAACTTCTGTGCCATGAAAGGCACAGTTTCTTTGAATTTCACGATACCCGGACAACACAATTCAACGATACCCGGAGAACAACAAGGTAACAAGGTATTTTCAAAGGATGATATAATATATGCCAAGACAGTTCCTATTTTCACTTTGTTGCCAGGAATATGCCAACTTTGATGAGGTCGGTTTGGATCACAAGGACAGGGATTCCAGCTTTGTGTTTAAGAGAGGGTTTGGAGGGATGGATTTTTTTACTTGTTGGAGTCGGTTAGCAGATTGGGTTGATATCCCAACACGGTGGCAAACCTCCAAAATTGGGAAGCTACTTCTACTCAGGTTAAATCAGCGTATTGACAGCGCGATTCTTTTTTTAAAGGAATATACTACTTACTTATGTTTGAAACCTTTTTTGAAAAAATCTTCAGAGAGTTACTGCAAGTGTTTCTTATCTTCTCTCCGCCCCAAAAATACATCCCATGGATTTTGTTTTCCAAACACTTTCGGTAGCAAAAAATGATACGTTTTCCCATGAGTTTTTTGTTGAAAGCCGACCGGTCACCAGGTCTGGGTGGCGGCGGAGACGGGACGCGTGTGCTACACCGAGGCGGACGTCGCCAAGATGAAGGTGTGGAATCGCATGGTGAGCGGGGTCCGGGGGGTGGATTCCAGGGTGGGATCCTATGACCATGGTTTCGATGATATGAACATTTCCACAGAATGAGATTCTTTGAGAAAGAAATCCTTTGGTAGAAATAAAGCAAAAAATGATGACACAATTCGTGATGCCAGTTTGGAACTCTTTGCCCTGTTCACAAGGAAAAGCTGCCTAACAACCCCCCTGTTGCCCTTGCACTTCAGACACTATAGTCACTACAGGCGCTCTTGACATTGCCCATAGAGCTCCTGATTTATACAAGAAACACCTCAGAGTGTTTCATGACATGGCATATTTATTTGTCTCTACTTATGCCATCCCATTGTGATCTTAAATAATACATTATCATATGGTTTACTTTACATGTACGTAGATATATAATGCTCTATAATGTGTATATGTAATTGTTTGTACTTGATATTATTTACATGTCCGGCGAAAACACGACATCTTGCCTTTCAAAGTCGATCATGAAAAGACAGCAGGCCGTCGGGAAGAAACCGCTCCCAAAAACCAGCTGGATAACCCATGTTTCACAACTTCAGAATTTCAGATCAGATTCCACTTAATGCTTATGACAAATGAAATACAAACCCTACAAAATTGTAGAGTAAACAGAATGTTCCATATTCACTTACACGCGGAACTTTTCCACAGAAGTAGCTCCTCCAAGAAATTCAGGTGCGAGATCCCGACTCCAAAACCTGGGAGGACTGGAACCTGTGTTTTCTGATCTTGAAACATGGTCAATTCCAAGCATTTCAAGTTGTTGTTCCTATCTTTAGCCATGTTTTGGAGTGAAAAGACCATTGAACTGCTACTCCCACCACCAAACATTTGCTGTAGATGCTTGCTTTTTACAACCAAACATCATATGGAGATTTGGTACAGTATCCTAGTGTATTTGAAACAAGTTTGTTTTGGGAGGAGAAAACCGTTGCCTACCTGATGGAGCTTCAGAAGAAGAAGGATGCAGCCATTGCTCGGAAGGCGCGGTGGAAACGCCAGTGGATTCCAGAAAATTTACCAGGAAGGCGTTTTGTAAGCTGAAGCACTGAACTTGCCACTGGCATGGGTTAGGAAAACATCTCAGTCTTGATTTGAATTTGAATTTGTCCTTCCCTCCAAATGCAGTTGTGTCCTCAAAGACCTGATTTCAGGGCATTGGAGTGGTGCACCAAAAATGACACAAATATACGGTCGAAAAACATCAGTTAGTTTGGCGATGTTTGATTGTTTGATGACCCTTTTAGATGGATGATAAACAAAATAGCTATTCCAAGAATCACCATTCTCCAGCTGGTACCTTTGGTGCAAAGGGCCCAAACTTCTGCTGTGAAGCACTAACAACAAGCCTCAACGCAAGGAGAAGTTCTTCGCTTCTGTGGACCAGAGAAAATTGGAACTGATGATGTCAGTGAAGTCCCCAGATGAACTTCAACATTGACAGAGCGGGGGAAATGTGTTGAAGTAACTGCATACGAGGATTCTAGTAATATTTTCAGGTATGGCAATGCAATTCATAGTAAGACTAGTATTAGCAATTATTGACTTTGATATTGAATATTTGATGTCAATTGCCTATAGTCTCTGCATGTACATTACGATCGCCTATTCAAGATAAGTTCTAGGTACTCCAACAAATGATGTCCAGGACAGTTTCGTTTAGCGAAAGCCGCAGAATTGTAGGAACTCCAAGACTTGAAAATTGATAGTGATGAAATGGCTGTCAGCTAATGGTTAATGATCAGGGTTGGTGGTTTATATACTCTTCTAAGAAAGCCTCATATGAAAAGGATTTCTCACTGTCCGAGCTGCACGAGCTTGGCGTTGAAGACTTGCGGCAACAATGCTGCTTATATTTATTGGGTACCACTTTGGGGACCATAGATTTGGTTTGAAGTGAAATCGTTCATCTTTTGAGTCAATCATTCAAAGACATATGAAGGTTGATAAGCAGGAGATTCATTCATTCCAGTACTGACTCTTTTTGGCCCTGCCTTTCACTTAGCAGACTTAGCAGCTTGGTGGAGCTAAGGCCAAGAACCTGGGGAAGACTCGCTCAGCCAAAGCGCTGCACTTCACCCGTGAGAAGGGAACCATCGAAGCCGCGGAGGTGGATGGATGGAATCTGAGGTGATAGGAAAGAGACCCAAAATTTGTGGGAGATTCATTTTTGATTCTTGTCCACTTGGATGTATGCTCTTTGCTTTTTCCATTCGGCTTGTGGTCCGTGATTGGACTTCTTCTAGAGTGCTGAGACTCTTCCACTTGTGAAAACGTCCAGACAGAGACTTTTCAGACAACAGTACCGTGTTGTATGGTACTCAACTTGTGCAATCTTGTTGACTAAGGACATACGGATGATATACATTGATATACCTGTAAGTAATGTATATGTATATATATATATGCACACGCACACGCACGCATATTCATACGATTTGTTATGATTAGTGGTTGAGGGAAACAAGGTCATGCAGTCATGAGATTATGCAAGGTTGAAATCGATTGGTGGCACAGCCACACCGCATTTCATCAAGCATAGGTACAGTACAGGAACAGCCAACACCTCGGGACTTCAACAATTGTTTGAATGATTCTTGTCCAAACTTCCAATGAACATGTCCTTATTTCACCGGATATTTTTTTGAAAAAAACAAATCACCAGTGCATTACTATGCCGCATAACCATCCGTAACAGTTGTATCATGGGTCCAGGCATGGCTGACGGAAAACCAGGAGTTGCCAGACTTGGAAGCTTGGCAAGGTAAAATGGAAAGGCCAACGATCTTTAAGACCACATCGACATGGTGAAAAATGGAACATATATGGCAAAACAATGAAGCTCAGTTTTGCTTAACTTTTGGACTTTTTGGTGAAACATCTTAGATAGTTCACTTGGCTATCAATTGACATCTAGAAAATGCTTCTCTTCTTGATTTGTCAGCCTCACTTTAATGCTTAAGCATCCTTGGACACTGTGTTTCATTTCGTAAGGACAAAGTTACAGATGAATTCGTGGAGGAGGCCCTCGCATCCCTAGGTGCGGGAGTCGGGTGTGTGGTGATCTTTCTGACCTTGATTCGCTCACATCCAATGCCCCTGCAATTGAATCTTGATGAAACATCTTTGTTTTGACGCGAATCATTTTTCATTATCAACATCTCTTGCCTTTTCAACAGGTGATGTTGCCAGGAGCCTAAGATGGAAAGATTTTGCTGGTTCTTACACCTTCAAAGATTTCCAAGCCCTAAAGTTGGAAAGTTCGTCAAAAGTTTACATAGTTTTTTTTCTTTTTGGGCGAAGTTTCCCTGGATGTTCTATGGCGTTTCTCACGAGTTACTGAAACGATGAGATGGCCTTGACAGCAAGAGTTTCTTTGTTGTTATCATTGACTTTGGAAGTGTGACAATAAAGGATTCATCAGCATTCTATATATATCATGTTTAGTGTCAACCTGCAAATCTACACGACATATGATGTGATATATATATATATATTATAATATATATATATATTTATATACATATCATATGCAAATTATTCACACAATGTCGTCATCCTTCTCTTGTTTAGCCAAGGTCATGACTGATGCCACGGGCGACGTGGACATGACTCCAGTGGTGGATGATCGAAAGGTGGGTGATCCTAACCCTCCAGAGATCAAGGAGCTGCTTGTCAATGCACACTTGGACGATTTAATCACCCTTCCTAAGATGTACAAAATACATAAGAACCAAACGTAGATGGGATATATATATATATATACATACACCATACCATATTGGTGAAGGTTTTAGTCCATTGAAGTGTAGCAAGCATTTGAGAAGTATGGGTTTATCGTACTTTTCCATACTTTTCCCCCTAAAGAAAGCAATATTCGTTTCCTGCAAAAGCCAGCTGCGGCCACCAATCTCGGTGCAGTTTCGGATTGGAATCCTCCAAGGACCCAATGGTTCAACACCAGTCTTGAAAACCCAGCCATTAGGACATAGAGATTGGGAGCAAAGAAAAGTCGATAGGAAGTAATCAAAAACCTAGAGCTGGAAAGGTAACCTGGAATTGATTAAATACTGCTTGGATGTTGCATTCTTGCTTTGATCCAATTTGCTGAAGGAACATGCTTCAATCTTAGGGTCTGCAAGATGTTTTCCCATGTCTCAGCTTGTGCCACTCTGTTGATTGCTTAGCCATCAATGAAAGAATGACCTTTGAGTTGCCCCGGAAGTGAAACATTCAACCAGCGAGCTGCGTGCGCTGTTACGGGTCTTTAAGCACATTGTAAGGGTTGAGCAACAGGTCCATGGGTTTTGGTGCTAAAGAGTTAGCAAAAGTCAAACATGGCCAAGGCCAAAGTTCAATGAAAGTTCATTTTTTGTTCCTGCAAAAGATCGCAGATCTCGCAAAAGGGAATTAAGATCAACCCCAAATGTGAGGTATCAAGAGGAACATATATGATATTGATAAAACATTTTACATATAATATTTGTCTAGTATTGTCGCTTCTTTGCACTTCGGAATCCAGCCGCCTTTTCACCAAAGGCGGCCCGGCCTCTCCTGTTTCTTGGCGCCAGGAGACCATTAATCAGGATTTGCTAAAGCAGGTGATGGAGATGGGTTTCTCTGAAGTTCGCTCCGAAAAGGCGGGCAGGATTTGATTTCGGTGGTTTGATGGTTGAAGACATGGAGTTTTTGAGATAGGCCATCTCCAACCATAGAAATGCAACCTTTTAAAGGGCTTTCTGAGGCAGTTTTGATTATTGGGATTTGACTTGGTTATACACTAATACAATACATATTGGCCAAGTATAAGGATCTTTATCAACACAAGTTGACAGTGGCTTGAGAGGCCTGAACTCAGGTCGTTGAAACATGACGCAAAGAAGTAGTTGTCCACTGTAGTCTTCCTGTTATTTCAGGACAGCCTTAGGATAGTATAGATAAGTTTTTTCATTTTCAAACAACATATGCGATGTTCAAGACGTTCAGGAAGTACGGTAGAGAAAAATACAAGGATTGAAAGAAGTATAGAGAAAAAGTAACAGGAAGATGCTGGTTCCGTTTTCAGTTTTCATGACTGTTCTAGTGAGTCGAGATTGCATCTGATGTGTATGTTTCAACTGGCTTGAAAGCATCTGGTCAATCGTTTGGCTGGCCCAAAAAATGTCCACAGCAAAAAAATGCAAGGGTGAGAACAAACAGCATGAATGACCAATCCATTCAGTATATCATTTGGAATGGATGAAATAAATCAACGGTTTTCACCATGTCTTCCAAAAGGAAATTCCGATTCGCCCAGATTTGGAGGAAACATGATTCACAACATGATTTTTCGGACCCAGCCCCAGGCCCTGTACAAGACAGATAATGTTAGCTTGGAACATGCTGTCCCTTCGCTGCAGTGGGTCTGGACGTTGTGGGCGGAACAATTTGCAAGGGCAGCTGTATGCAGCTGTATTTGTGATCATACTTGGGATGATATGTCATGTGATTTTTTGGATGTCTTTAAACCTTTGCTTCCATTTCGTATTGATGAATGGGAGACCTGAAGTAACGCATACGAATGACATCGAATGATAGCTCACAACTAACTGACACTGAACCGTTCCAAAGATCAAAAGACAACTATTACACTGCTGCAGTGAACTATCATGAACTATTCTCTCCCACCGAAAAAGAACAGGAACAAACATTTTCCCGACCACTAGGGGTGACCTTTGAGTTGGCTGGAAGACATTTGAAGATAAAACATTTCCACTTCCTGAAGTAACATGGCATAGTCATCAAATTGGATGCTGATAGACTTCCAGATCCAGGCTTCGTAAGCATTTTCTAGGATACTGGAAAATCATTGGAGGGTTCTGTTCAAGCTACAAAGACGGTCACACTCGCTGATGTGTTTGAATCACTGAAGCTTCGAATCGAAGTTTCTACTTCTTAAATGACCCAACACCCAGTCCCTGTCAAGAAAACAAGCGATGCAGCAAAATCACCTTCTCAAGTCAGGTAAACTGGCTGGCCGAGCATGCAGAAGATGCAGACACTCGGCAAATGAGACAATAATTACCGGCTCCGATCAAACCATCTAGCCAGTTGGTTGTGTTGTCTAAGTGTTCATAGCACAAGATATGCACCCAGCTGGTTTCATTCATGTCCACTCAACAGTCATGTCAATGCTCTTGAGTTCATTGTAGGTTTCAGAATTTTCTCATCACAAGACCTCCAAGAACAACCCCTGGGTTCATCAGTTCATCCATTTCTGCGATTCTCTTCCCAGGACATTGACCTTCCATTGATGAAACCGCCACCGCCCAAGCCAAAGATGAGTCCTTTGGATCAACAAAACCTGGGGAAGGCAGAAGGTGGAGGAAGAGGGACAGGGGTTGGTGTTGATAGGGTATATAGATATAGGAATATCTAGTAACATATGTGAGTGTATATATATATATGTTATGATATATCTGTATAGATATTTACAATATGTGTATATATATGATATATGCGCATGTTAATTTTGAATGACAAACCCTTATTTCTATTTGAGTATTTAGACAGTATTTATATGATTTCAATCTTAAATTGGAACTCTGAAGTGAACCAGCACAAAGTCAGTTAGACATGCTCGGCCGAACCATGACCACTGAGGCAAGGAGGAGGCAGAAGCTAAGGCATTAGAATTGCAAAAAAGACTTAGAGAAAAGAGAGCTCTTTGGTGGCAAACAAATTGCTTCAAATGAATGTTTTTTTTTTGGGGCAGATTTGTTGATCTAGCTTGATTCATATCATGCTAGCATACACATGTATTTAACGTGTATATATATATATAGATATTTGGTACAATGAAAGTGTGGACTTGTAACTGCACAATAGAAACATCTCGCTGAGGCGCAGGAAGAGAAAGAGAAAGAGAAAGAAAAGGTGGGAATGGGAACGTTGGGGAGGGACAAAACGTGCACAGATCATAGAAATTTAACCAATCTTTTGTGATGTTATAATGTTCTCAGCATGAAGCAATCATGAAAGTGAATACCCATCTTGTGAAGGACATGTTTCAGAGAGTAGGGAAGCTGAAACACTTTGTTTGAACAACACGGCTGTTAGCACATGCCATGAAGGCAAGAATGTTTCACAGCATTCCAAAACATGATGCAGCTGATACTGCAGATACTGGCAATTCTTTGCCCAAGAATCATTTTCAGCTTGAATCCATGTGGTGAAATGATTCGTGTTTCAACCTTGTAGTGTATTTGGGCAGAGTTTAACAACCTTCCCCGACCTCCTACAAGTAATGAGTCATGGGGATACATCTCTGATATTGGGCTTGATTCCGCTCAATAAAATGTATATTTCTCCAGTTGTCTTGACAATGTTTTTTCTTTATGGAATCGTGCTGAATCCAATTAAGGCCATGTTGCAAAAAAAAAGATCACGACTCGTTCCTAGGGACATGCCTAATTATCATAGACATAGATTCAGATGGCAGAGCTGCAGAAGAACATGATGTTGTGGTGATGTGACATGGGACTGTCTCCAAATTCGGGGCCCTCAAAGGTCCTCATTGAAATAGGAAACCAACATATTCTTGACGTCTCCTTATTTTGTCAATCATTTGTCCAACTTATCAACTTGTCCTCCGGATTTAGGAGCAGCAGCGGAAAGAATCCACAAAGATGATGGCGATAGCACAGGAAAAGGCCAAAGAAGAGGCCAAAGTGGACCAAAAATTGAGTTTGGGATTGTGAGATTGCTATGGCATGATGGATCCAAGATGTTACAGCTAAAAGTTAAAAGTGTTTCCCAATACATTTTGCGACTTGGGACTTTCAAAAGTGGCAGTGGCATTTTTGGAGAAGACCTTTCTCTCATTGGAGGAAGATTTTTTACGTTTTTTTTGTGTTGCCAAACCATGTCTCCTTCGTGGTGCAGGACCGGAAGCGGGCCATTGAGACTCAAATGAAAGAGTCCGGTCTTCAGAAACCGGTGGGAACACGGGCCGAATGGGGACAGGGACTTGAGCTACGATCAGGCGTTACACCGTTCATGTGGGTTATTGTTGATGGGTTCAACAGATGAATAGCCTGAATCCTGATGGTAGTTTTGTTGGTTGTCCATTGTACCGCAGTGATGGATCAAATTTCTCAGGTTTGACTTCAAAATTTGAGAGACACACACACACACAAACATTAAGCTTCGATTTTTGTTGAAGGTTTTCTGGCCGTCATGGCCGCCATGCCCCGCGAAGTGAAAGTGAAGACCTTAGAAGGTGGTGACCTCACAGTTGTAGTCGTGCCGGCCAACACCATTAAAGAGTTGAAGGCAATACTTCGTGAACACAAGCAGTGTGAAGATCCCATTGAGCACAAAATCCTCAAAGTAGAGGTCCTGGCCGATCGATTGTTCGTAGATGATGATCAGACGCTGGAGTCTGCAGGGCTGTTGCATGCCAAATCTGAAGTGACAGTGATTTACTGCAGAAACGAAGTTGAAGCGACAACAAAAGAGGCAATCCATGCAGAGGGCCTCGTACAACTTAACATCCCGTCCTCTCTCACGAAAATTCCTACGAGAGCCTTTCAACGGTGCAATCAGGTGGTCAGGGTGAACGTCCCTGAGTCAGTGACGTCCATTGGGAACTTTGCCTTTCAGGATTGCAAGTCTTTGGAAAGCGTTACCATCCCAGAGTCTGTGACTGCCATTGGGGGATGTGCCTTTCAACGGTGCAGTTCTTTGACAAGAATCACTATCCCAGAGTCTGTGACGTCCATTGCGGACCGTGCCTTTCAAGGATGCGAGTCTTTGGCAAGCATCACTATCCCAGAGTCAGTGACGGTCATTGGGAACTTTGCCTTTGCAGATTGCGAGTCTTTGGCAAGCATCACCATCCCAGAGTCAGTGACGTCCATTGGGAACTTTGCCTTTCAGGATTGCAAGTCTTTNTTGCGGACGATGCCTTTCAAGGATGCAAGTCTTTGGCAAGCATCACTATCCCAGAGTCAGTGACGGTCATTGGGAACTTTGCCTTTGCAGATTGCGAGTCTTTGGCAAGCGTCACCATCCCAGAGTCTGTGACTGCCATTGGGGGAGGTGCCTTTCAAGGGTGCAAGTCTTTGGCAAGCGTCACCATCCCAGAGTCTGTGACTGCCATTGGGGGAGGTGCCTTTCAACGGTGCAGTTCTTTGACAAGAATCACTATCCCAGAGTCTGTGACGTCCATTGCGGACGATGCCTTTGATGAGAAGGTACAAGTAGAAAGACGCCATGTCTGACAGTGTTGACTTTGTTGCAACTGCTGAAAACTCGGGTTTTCGCTGCTTTTTCAAGGTTTGAATCAAACCTTCCGTTTCAGGTCTAGTGGATTGGGGAATGCTGATTTGAGCTAAACAACCTAACCCGAGAAGATGGGGATTTTTTGGGAAAAAGATTTGTCTCAAGTATGCACAAACTTCCCAAGAAATATTCCGGTAGATTCTGAAGGCTGCCATTTTCAATTTCGCAGGGTGCTTAAGACAGGAGGGATGGCGGATGGGCTGCTCGATTTTCATGGTTTCACACGGGGGCTCTTCCAGTAGTGATGCCATTGGGAGAATTCGCTGAAACCTGAAACTAGATGTAGATCTCTAACCAACCAACGCTGAGAATCAGGGCTTCTAGGCAACCTTTTCAAAATGTTCATCTCATTTCAACTTGCTTTAATTGGTCCTCTCATCCTGCCCCAGGAAGGAGGAGCACGAAAAACATCGCGCAGAACTCAAAGAACGCCTAAGACAGGCACAAACAGCATCTAAGTGTGTACTCTTTACACTTTACTTTCTTCTTTTTCAAGTCCAACGGCATTTCAACCTGAGTCAGAGAACTCTGTCCTAAGCCAAGCTCACTTCAAATTTAGCAGCTGTGTTGATCGCTAAAGCAATTGTGCTACAGGAATATAATATGCTAATATAGTACTGACAGTACTTTTTGTTGTGTTGCTAGCAACATTTGAATGGACAAGTCATTTGTATTGGCTCACTTTGACACAAGATCTCTTGTCACATGATCCTATTCCATCCTATTATCTAGAGGGTATCAAAATCAAAGAATTTACATCCCAAATGGATTTCCTAAACCCACATGAATTCGGGTGAAGTTGACCCGCGATCTCACTGCGCCAGGATTACATTGAACGGTTTGGCTGTGAGCCACCAGAAGAGAAGGACCTTTCAACGGAAAAACATACTTTGTGGCTTTGCTGCCATCTCCAATCTTACCATGTTGATGGTTGATTCTCAATCTATCCTGGTATAAAGTCTGAAGTCGGATTGCTTGGTTTTGGTTGATTTCTCACTCGGAAAGACTAGGTGGGAGGAAGTTGTAGCTGACGGTGAAACTCTGAGTGATACTATGAATGTAGATAAACAACAAGATGATATCGCATGAAGCGCGGATATACGTAAAGCAAAAGGCAATGGGACATCCCCATACAGTCTTGACCATAGCTAGTACTGTAGCTATGTAGAAAATGGCTTGAACAAAATAGGCCCTGTAAGTCCAAGCACTTTCACTGGCGTAGGAACATATCTTGGGCATGTTCCCAAATTCCAGGATTAGAAATCCTCAAGCTAAAGCTAGTGGCATCTCCACCGTTGAAGGACGAGGAAGTCGTCAAAGAAAAGACCAGCAAGGAGATACGGAGATTCCACGGACGTTTGATGCGATGGGTTGTTGAATCATCCGTTTCCAATGCGATTTTAATGATTTTGATGTGGTCCACAATTTTCGAAATGCAAACTTGCCAAATGTCTATGTCTATCCTTCATCACCTGAATTTGGGGTGGTCAAATATAGCAGCTGTAGGGATTGGTGGATCCTGTCTTCAAGATGCCTTGTATCTGATACATAATGACATAGCCCTGTTCAGTTTCAGAGTGCATGTCAGATTTTTCGCAGGTAATGCAAGGCCTGCGGTGACCTTTTCCCTTTTCAAGGATGATGAAGGATTCATTGTGGTATAATTCAAACCTTGAATACTTGCTGGATTCATCTCAACTCAGCTGAAGCCTCACAAGACATTCGCTTGGAGGACCGGCTTCGGAGGGCCCGAATTTCCCAAACAAATGCCCAACAAACAATCCCGAGGCTACTGCCGATGCATTTTCACTTGGTCATTTGCACCATGATTGGGTGAAATCATCATGGACGTAAGGGTGATAAATCTATCCTACTAGTTACTAGTCGCATTGATGCACCGATGTTGGGAGTATCCCAGATCCAGTTACGGGCTACGGAACATTCTGTTGATTTTATCGTTTTAGGAAGCCCAGATTCCAAAGGAGCAGCTGGCCTTCCACCTGAACAAGCTCAAAAAGAGCTACAAGGCCCCCAGCATTTTTTGAACTGAGAGTGTTTTCACTTTCCAACAGAAGTTTGAAGTTTGAAAATTTGGCCAAACTGGAAATCCCAGACTGTTGGATAGAATCCAGCAAGGAACCTCTTCTGGTGCTTGAAAACGCTGGAAGATGGGATGGGGATGTGTTTTCATCTTTTTTCCAACTTGTTGAACCATTTCAGTTGGAACTGACTAAACATCTACCTCACTCCCCTTGCACCACTTTTTTTCTTGGTATTTGATCAACTTCTGGACTGTTTTACGATATTTCACATGATTGCTTCTTTTCAAGGGTTTGACGTTGGGCTCATTACCTCATTGCGTCAATTTCTTTCATGTGAAAACCCTGCAATAATCTAAGACTAGCTGGAAAATCCAATGAACTAAACTATGAATGGTCAATCCCGATTTCGGGAATTGACAATTTTTATGGGATTAGTTTCCCTAGATGTCATGTCAATGCACAAATTCACGGAAAGGATTTCTTGGCCGCCTCACCAGGATAGCAACGCGGAAGGCTTGAAGACATGTCTCAATACCTTGCACCTCGGCGTTGACCAACATTGCAAGCAAAGAAATAGCATGAAAATCATGATAAAACAACAGAGAGTATTGAACAATATCATATGGATTTCTTCCTGCACAGACAACGCAGAAAATGTATGTATGAAATTTCTTGACGATTGGAATCCACAAGTTGATCCATCTCAGCCAGCTGGAGGAAAGTCTACATCAAGAATTTGCATGAAAATCCTCTCGAAACTTGGTGATATTGAGCGATGATCTAAACCTTGGATGAAGGATTCTTCTTGTGTCTGGTCATAAGATGCCAAAACCTTGTAAAGCGATGGGAAATCTCAAAAGTAAGCGATACCCCCTCTTAGATTCATCTAATATGATTGCGTGGATTGTAATATGAATTATGAATTTCTTATATCAGTTACGGCTGCACGCACGCTCAGTGTCTGGTTCAAAGTATACGGTATACGAGTTAGTCTGTTCCTCCCAGTATTATTCAAGTGTACTACCCTGTACTGCAAAGTACTCCTCCAGAACTACCGTGTAGTACACAGTGCTACACCATAGAATCTCGCAGACTACGCGTCTGCTGGAGCGATACCCAAAGCGATACCAAGCGATACCCCAAGCGATGCCCAAACTACGCCAGTACTACTCCGTACTACAAAGTACTACTCCAGTACTACTCTGTACTACAAAGTACTACTCCAGTACTACTCCAGTACTACTCTGCGCTACTCTGTGCTACAAAGTACTACTCCAGTACTACTCCGTACTACAAAGTGGTACTCCAGTACTAGTCCAGTACTACTCTGTACTACGAAGTACTACTCCAGTACTACTCCGTACTACAAAGTGCTACTCCAGTACTACAAAGTACTACTCCGTACTACAAGGTACTACTCCAGTACTACTCCGTGCTACAAAGTACTACTCCAGTACTACTCTGTACTACAATGTACTAGTCCAGTACTACTCCGTGCTACAAACTACAACTCCAGTACTACTCCGTACTACTAGCAGCAGTGACAGTAGCAGCTCCTCATGCACTGAGGATGAAGAAGAAGCCACATGAAAAAGACTGTGAGTGCTCATGTACACAACACAATTGAACGATACCCCCAAATCCTGAAAACGCCGAAAGTTGAAAAAGCGACGGGAAATCTCAAATGTTGGATGGCATTAAGAGTTAATAGAGGTTTCGACAACAGCTCATTTGCAAGTTCTCAGGTAAGCTCCAGGATTTTCAGTTGGCAATTTTTCATTTGTACATTGTGAAAGCTAGTAACTAGTACTGTAGGGCAACATGTCATCCATCAATGGAAAGATGTAGTAAACATTGTCATTCTTTCCTCATCACAGTTGGATGGTTAAAAGAATTCCATGGCCTCGAGAGCAGGAATCATTTGGAGATATTGTCCTAAGGATCCCGCTTGCGAAGAACCTTCAAAAAACAACGGCAAAACTTGATATCATTGATATGTGCCTATCTTTTTTTTGTCTCTTTTTTTCCTCGAGGGACTCAGATTTCATGGATTTCTGCGAGAAATGCACAGACAATTTGTTTCCTAAGTCAGATGAATAGCAATCACAAAAAAAGACGAGCAGGTTGTTTTTTTGTTTTTCACAAAAATGCAACCAATCATCTTCCATGCGTCAGCATCCAATGTCTACACCTGGATGCTTGGTTTTGGAGTCATGCCACTGCAAGCCGCTCAGGAAGCTAAATACAAGAAATTGAAGTGGGATAACAAGGCTTTGGGGGGACAATCTGTTAGCCAGAAAGTGTATATTTCGAATTTTGAATTACATTGTCTCTTTATTTGTGCCATTTTGGATCATTTTCTAAGGTTGACTTGATGACGGTCTGACGCTGTTCCCTTCAAAATCCATGAAAATTCAATATCAGACTTCCATCGAGCAAACCCAAACCTATATGCAGTGGTGCAGTGTCGCCTTGCCAGGCCTTTCAGAGCAGAATAGTTCCCTTTCCTGAAGCGCTTGATACTTGACTCGCTGCTTTTGCTGGTGGTGGTGGTGGTGGTGGTTGTGGTTGTGGTTGTTGTTGTTGTTGTGGTTGTTGTGGTTGTGGTTGTTGTGCTTGTTGTTGTTGTTGTTGTGGTTGTTGTTGTTGTTGTTGTTGTTGTTGTTGTTGTTGTTGTTGTTGTTGTTGTTGTTGTTGTTGTTGTTAGTTGTTGTTGTTGTTGTTGTTGTCGTTGTTGTCGTTGTTGTCGTTGTTGTCGTTGTCGTTGTTGTTGTTGTTGTTGTTGTTGTTGTTGTTGTTGTTGTTGTTAATGTTGTTGTTAATGTTGTTGTTGTTGTTCTTGTTGTTCTTGTTGTTTGGTGGTGCGTGTCATGTTTTTATGCAATTTCATGCCTGGCATTTTTGGGTTGTTTCATGTTTGCATTTGACACACATGAGTGACGGTTTTCTTGTTTTGTTGTTGTTCCTAGTGTTTCACAAATCATATGATTCTACTCTATTCTGAAGACGTGTTTATACCAGATTGTAAGTCAGGTTTACTACTTGCAGCAACTTGCAGTTGCTCTCGCATGACTTTGTTGAACCACGGACAAGATGCTCTCTTCTGTGTGGAATGGTGCCTCTCAGGATGTCTTAGATGTTCTGGGCTTTGAGAAAAAGGAGGACACAGATCTGGGGAGTCTCATGATTCATGCACAGGGTGCAAGCTCTATGTAGAGCAACATGGTTTTGCTCTGCTAACATTTACTTGGACTGAATGTATGAGTCATTTATTCTGGGATGTTTATTGAGTGTTTGCCAAAGGGGCATTGATGCTTGCCCACTTATAGCTGCGGTCAAAGTTCTGGCTCTCCATTCTTTGTGTTGAGAATGATGTTGACAGCAAAGTATCTTCCAAAAGACCAAGAAACCATCCGTTGGAAGAAGACTCCTAATCTCATTGGAATCTGCTCTTCTCCTACATATCTCTTGTAACTTTCTTTTTTTCGGCCAATAGCGAATTGATGGTGAAGGTTTGCCATGTAAACCACCAAGGTAAGTCACCAATCTACTATTGCCCAATTTCGATGTGTCACGGTTTAACCTCTCAAGATTTGTCTCCACTAGCTGTTCCGCTGGGAGCACTCTCATGCTCTTTGGAAAACATCTATATATATATAATATATTATAAATTATTATAATATACTACAGACAATTCAGGGTAGCCTCTAACTTTTCTTTATGATGCCACCTAATGCTGAAGGGGCTCTAATCACCTTACTGCGTCATATTCAAGATCAGACATGAAGCACCCTGGAGAGAGTGAAACACCATTTGCATCTCCTCGCAGATGCAAATCTTCAACTTCCCAAGCTGGGAAGGATTGTTTGGAGCAAAGAAAATCCACTCCGGACGGTTTCCTCTGTGGTAGGGGAACCTCAGGGAAACACAGCAAGAAGCAGAAGCTACCAGCAACTTATGATTTAGCATTCAAGAGTCTCTAAAAAAGAGAAGGGCGTGAAGATGTGTGTGTGAAGTATAAAGTGTTTCTGTTTGTGTAACAGTTTCCGCATGACAAAAGCAACATGTTGGTCACCTCAACCATCTTCAAGCTGACTAATCTGAAGCTTCAACATCACGAATTTGAACCTTCAACACGAACAAAAAGTGGAATCAGCAAACAAAACCCAACAAAAAACAAAGACACCAATTGGACTTGACGATTGATTACAGGTCAAGCCCTAAAGTTCATCGATTTGATGCTGGGCCAAATCTGAGTGACGTAGTGCAGTGATGCACCGGTGAAAGGCAAGTGATGCATGGCAATGGATAAAAGTTGTTATGAAGATTGTTTCGAGAGATAATTTCTCATTTTTAGGAATTTATTGAGTTTCCGAAGTCCGGTAGTCCAGTTGATGCAGTCCAAATTTTAAATGCTTTTCCACAAAAGCACTTCGATTTTTGGAGCTGTAAGGACAAAATCCTCACGGAGCAGTACTTTTGTTGTAATTTTGAAATGGCATTAGCATTCCCCCAACGGAGCTTAGGGTTTGAAAGACGTTGGGATCCTTGAACCCTTGTCGTTTCTCCAGATGGGCCTTTCACCTGACACAGGTTTGGAACGTTTGCTTGCGGGGAGAGACAGCACACTTGAGACACACACACACACACATACACACACACACACACATCAGTGTTTCAATTTTAAAACACATGAAGAATTGCATAACGTTGCCCGTGCACCAATCTTCTGCAGTTGAAGTGTTAGTATGTTTATTAGTCAGAAATAGATGGGATGATCGGGATGCAACGAGGCAAGAAAATCAAATCATTCCATGCATCCTGAAGCGAACAGCCTAAGTTTAGGGGCAGTTACTTGGCACTGCTGGAGAAAGCTGTGAATTCTACTTATGGGGATTGTCAATTTTTTCGGACATCTCCGATCTTGGGAAGATGTTGTGGGAGTTCTTTCAAGAGAGGTCCAAGGATTTGTAAAAAGCACGGTTGCTGAGATTAGTGATTCACTGCGCTTGAGAGTCAATTTCATGTATTTCAACGCTCATGGGATGATAGATTCCTATGAATTTGGAATGCTCCAATTTTATTGAGTGGAAGAAGTTTGCTGATCCATCCATTACAGCAACCTTTCTGGGTATTAATGGACTCTCAGCAAAGGTTGGCCACCAGTGGCACGACCTAAGAGCCCAAGAGTGCTCAAATTGGCCCATAAAGAGTATGCATTGTCAGTACTCCTAGTTCACCATGTATATACACTCCAGAATATCACATGAAGCCAAATATCATGATTCCCCATTTGGGAGTTCTCCTTGTCAAAGAGGTATTTTGCAAGTTCCATATTTAACTTCAGGAGTGTCACGATATGTTCATTGAGAGTCAATGTCAAATTTGAACAAACGTCTTTGATCTCTAGTTATTAACTCTTCAGCATGTGCACAAGTTCCTGAAACAGCAAAAAAAACCATTTGCCGGCCGCGTTGCCGCGACATGAAACAAAAAGCAGCTGCTGCGGGGGGTCTTTCGAAAGGAAAATCACCACTTCAACTAAGAGCACTTTATGTGGAAGTCCTCTCATGTCGACTTGACCAACATTTTAGGAGGGCTAAATGAAAATGGGTTTGCCTAGTCATAGAGTCCAAGAGTCCAAGGCCATTTTTCTACTTGGTGGTCTAGATAGATGTCATGACTTCATCTTAGCAGCCTGAATGATGAGACGGTCTGGAGACTCTGGTGCCTCAATGATCTTTTCTACTGATCCTAGGACCGCAATCTTCATCAAGCGTTTTTAGCAATTCAACATTCTGGGTGAATCAACAAGCGATGTCACATGACGAAAGAAAAACACATGATAGGTAGTTGAGGTTTGGAGAATCCCCCTAAAAGGAACCAAATATTTTAAGTTGGTCAAATCTTCTGTCATTCGCCCTTGGTCACCCAATGGGTTGAAGTTTCTGGTGTTTCTAAACGCCTCATGGACGCAGGTAAAGCAGATGGGAACAAGACAGAAAAGGACAACAAGACCAAGGGTATTGTGTCCGATAGCCCAAGCCAACGAAAAGACCACCAAAAACTCCAGATGTTAGGATAGGTTCGAAAAAGAGGCAACGGGAACGATTTGTTGGTGTATTTTCGTGGATGTTTTTGTTTACAACACATATATACTTATATATACATATGCAGCATATGCATATACAACACACATATATGTATTTATATATATAAATACATTGTTTTAATCTTTCGAAGATGAGTGTTGGTTTTGGGGAATGTAGGACCTCATTTTTCAGAATGCAGCCAGGGTTGTGGGTAAAACAACTTTCATTCCTGAATTCGCTAGAATATGGAGGTGGCTTCATTCCCAAGAAGAAAATTGATCAACCAATTGCAATGGGATGAACTTCGAGCTACTCCACGATATCAAAAAAGGCCCGGAGCCTCCTCAACGATAAGACGATGTTTTTATGTTGAGGGAATCCTCTCATTCTCCAAACATTTGAAACATAAACTATGAAGCTTGGGATGCATCTGTATATCCCCTCTCTCTCTCATATATGTATACACATAAGCATATACAACTATATACATACATACTGTGATCCAGTGATCCATTTATCATATATTAGTGCTTTATCTTGGAGTGCTTCACCAGCCTTCAAAAATGGCAGTTGTGAAGCTTAAACCTCAATGGGATCCCTGTTGACCTGGCTGGCTAAAGGTCAGAGCCAACGCCTGAACCAATGGGACCACCACCCAAGTGCCTCGGGGGTCGTGGGGATTTGATGCGATTTTTTCGGAAAAAAATTGCCATGATTACACAACCATCCTGAAATATGTGTGGAATACCTGGAATATAGAAATTGGGAGATTCCCAAAGGGGAAATGACTTACAATCTACAATTGAGAATTGGGCATGAGCTCCATAGTGGGTATACATCTACACAACGCAAATGTAAAGATTTGGGATCTGAATGCCCAGGAAGAGCATGATTCCGGACTTTTGTTGTATGTATCGCATTGTAATGTCATTTAATCTAATGTCATGTAATGTAGTGTATAATGCAACGTAAAGAAACGCACTGCACGTTACAAATGAAGCTTAAAGTAACGCAACGCATTGTAGCGTATGTTTGCTTGCGTATGCGTGTATGCATGTATGTATGTTATGCTATGGTACAGTATGTTGTGTTATAGTATGTTCTGCTTTGTCATGTTATCTTATGTATGTACGTATGCATGTATGTATTGTATTGTTGTGTTGCGTTGCGTGGCGTTGCATTGTTTAGTGTTGTATGATATGGCATGACATAGTATGTTTGTCTGTTTGTCTGTTTGTATGTTTGTATTTATTCATGTATTTATGTATCTATATTTTTTTGTTCAAATGTATCTAAGTATTTATGTATTTATGTATACGTATAAGCAAATAGACCTTAGAAGTAGTTGTGTGTCTTGTAAGCCTTCCCGGCAGGAATGTGGATGCCACTGATGGAGCCTTGATGTCCATCATCATTGGCGTGGGAGTTACCCTGGTTTTCTTCCTGGGTCTGTCTGGACTCCAAAACTGTGTGGCTGCAGGAAACGGTGATGCGGGTTGATTCAGGAGTTGGTTTGAGATGTCAATGGTATGTGTGGAAAAGCTGAATCAACGCAGATCACTTCGACCGCAACTTTGAAATTGAATTAATATGTATATATATATATACATATTTGCTATTTGTGTATGCATGTATATAGATATGTGTGCAGCTCCATGTTCCTGGTCCCCACCCCCATGCTATTGTACCCCCACAGACAACTACTGCTAGTGGTACTAGTACTGATAGTACTGTAATAATACCAATGCTGTTGGTACTTGAATAGTAGAACTACTAGTAGCAGTTGCCCTACTAATAGTACTAGTATCAACCCACAAAATGCCATACATATGTACATATATATATATATATATACCCTAGGGGCGGGAGGTTCACCGGGAACTCCTGCCCCGTGGGTATTTATAAATATGACGTTACTACGTGGTTGATGCTACGCAAATAGTGGGGTGGGGTGGGAATGGGGTGGGGTGGGGGTGGGGTGGGGTGGGGATGATAACGTTCCTTGCACTTGCACACATGGTCGGTGCTATGCAAACATCATGTTTCTTGCATTTGCACGCATGGTTGGTGCTACGCAACATCATGTTTCTTGCACTTGCACACATGGT
>DF244303.1:0-28436 GCA_000507305.1 Breviolum minutum Mf 1.05b.01 | reverse complement strand
TTATATACACATATATTACTGTATGAAAGATATGTAATGTAATGTTTGAACATAATTGATGTGATTTGTTGTTGGCAACAAGGTGTCCCACTTTCAATGGGTCATTTTCCATTGCCATGTAAGATTTGTCGCAGAAGCTTCCAGGTAGAAGAAGGAACTTCCAAGGGAAGATTGCGAGGCTGTGTAGTGCAGAGAGTTGGTGATGGCGGTGAATAGCAGTTGGTATGTACTTGTAGGATCTATGTCAAGGTTCTGCAGGATAGTCTCATGTGTTGCGTTTCTAGGACAATCTAGAAAATGATGAAACATCTAAAGAGTCCATAGGTATATCTGGAGAAAAATTGAGAATGAGTCGACAGGATTGCAATATCATCAAACTCTTCATTCATCTTCGTGGCCCAAATGTATCGCCTTATCTTTTGAAGAGACACCTATCCACATCCCCCTATGAATCTGTTGTCAGGCTTTTTCAGACTCCTGGGTCACAACAGTTTCTTTTAGAATGACTGCTCCTCAGTTCCATCCAGGTCACAGTGCGCAGATGTTGAAGTTGCAAAGCTAAGAGGACTTTCCCAAAGAAAGGAAGGCAAAGCTTTTGCGATATTGGACTATGGCTCTAAATAATTGAACCCCCTTCATGAATGTTTGGACTAAAAAATGTTGGTACCTACAGTACATGAATTTTGGAGAGTCTATAGCCGCCATTTGAACCGTTTGTTTGGAGCCATTGCAACGGCACCTGAGCATCTTGCTTTTCTGCACCAGACGTTTTCTAGTGGAGAAAGCTGTGCGGACGGAGCTGTGAAAAAGGAAGCTGCTCAAAGAATCCTTGGTGGTGGCGGGTGGTGGGTGGCGGCTTCAGCAGCAAAATCGGAATTTCCCTTGAACAATTTTCTTAAACCGAGGCGGGCAGAGGCCGTGGCCGTGGTGCATCTGGAGCTGCTACAGGTGGATTCACGTTTTTGGGACTTTGTTGACGTGTATTAGTTAGAATGCTTGAAGTCCTTATACTAGTGGTCGTCATATTCTATCTCCAGTGTCAAAAGGTTAGTTTAGGCCACATTCAATTCTTATCTCAAATTTCTTATTGATATTCCAACTGCCTGTCCGTGATAGTAAATGGAAGTGTATCGAAACAGAATGAGACGGCCTGATGACCAACCCCTGTATAGCTGGAAGGCCGCACAGGGCCTCCCTCTGCGAGGCTGGAGTGTAGATTCTGGATCCTGCAGCAAAGATGCTCTATATTGTGCTACAGGAAGAGTTTAAGATATGTGCTCGTAGTTAACCTGTTAAGTTCTTGATAGTCAGCTATTAAGATTGCTGTCTTTTTCCTTGAAAGGTATGGTATGAATGAGGAAAATTATAGTGTACGCGTCTGGACTTGCATACCAAACCCCTCATCTAGCCTGCCTTCACAGACCAAACTTTATTCATGTCAGAATATGAATTTGAAATCTGGAGTTGGATCTGTTCGGACTGAATGCTTTGGAAAACCGTGCAAAAGGAAATGCTGCTGTCTTTGGTAACTTCAAATTACAGTAGCATCAGGTGATGTCACCCAAAAGTTTCTTTTGCAGAAACTTTTCAGCCTTAAAACACATGTATAAACAACAAATATATGATATGTATCTTCCGGTAAAATCAGGAACAACATCAGACAGGTTGATTTCCATTAGGTTGGGTTGATCTTCAACCCTTCCTGGATCACCGGATTGGAGGCCTAAGGCTGCGACGGCGAATGCTCCAGCTCCAAAACCTGCTGCGAAGAAGGTGCGCAGCAAAGTCCTCACTGCAACTCCACTAAAGCCTCAATTTTGTTCAAGTCCAAGAAAATTATCTCATTTTTTTGTCCTGTGTTCCAAGACAAAACCTCTGAATGAAGGATTCTTGATGTCAGCACCTGTCGATGCCAGGCTGCGGCTAAGCCAAAGCCGACGCCCAAGGCGCCGGCGCCGGCGCCCAAGGCCGCAGCGCCGGCACCGGCAGCACCAGCAGCGGCAACAGTGGCACCGGCTGTGGCAGCACCGAGGCCGGATTCTGACGAAGGCTTCCAAGACTGACGTTTTTTTCCATAGAAGTCTTGTTTTCCTTCGAAATCATGACAGAAAGCACTCTTGCAAGAGTTCTGTTTAGATGTTTTTGGCATATCTTTCCTCAAAGATTTGAGCTGGATATTTTTGCCACATGCCCCACCTTTGCTTAGACCAAAGAGTCGAACTGCCTCGGCCAACAACTCGGCCGGAAGCTCAGGAGAGTGGTTTCCAAATGGTCAAATAGTGTCAGATGGTGGATGGATGCCATTCATACATAACAGGCAGACCTGGTCAATCCAGAGATTGACTCAAGGCCAAGCCTTTTAGCATTTTATGTTTGCAATTTTCTCTGCGAAAGTCAAGTGAATTTGGACTCCAAATTTGTTCATTTTGCAGCGGCTGAAAACGGAACTTGAAGTAAGAATTGAACCGCTGGCCGGACATAGGAAACAACAGGATACAACCGGTAAAAAGGGGCACTTTTTGCATGGCATGAGATATTTTGAGTCATGCAACGACCAACCCTCCTGCATGGCTTCACTGCTCAACCTGAGGCAAGGAGTGCGACTAGGTGTGACACCTTCACGGGCTTTTTGGGGTCGCTTATATTAGTTGAATTCGAAAACTTTGAAATACCAATCTCCAAAATCCTCCAAGAACTTGATCAATTTCGAGGGATGTGTTGAATTTCTGCAGTGTGAAGCATTTGAAGGTGATCCATGGGGGGAAAAGTTCACTGACATATTGAGGCAACCAAGCTCTGATCGTGTGTATGCCAGGCCCACCGACAGCCGTGCTAGCATGGACTCCAGGAAAGCAAGTGAGAGAGGAAGTGAGCGAGGCTATGGGTCCCATTGGAAGGAAAACAGGAAAACCATGGAAAACCAGCATGTTTTTCCATCATTTTCTATCCATGCTTTCTCATGTTTGGTGGAAGTTCAGTGTCAAGTAAGTGGCAAATGCAACAGCGTTATTTCGATACCTGGGTGTTTCCCAGAATGACCTTTCAAACCCCACACCATCGAATTCCTGTACCTGGAGGCGAGACACCAAAGGCGAGACAAAAGGAGGGCATTTGGTGGTTGCTTGTTGGGTGAATATCTGAGTTTTCCAGAACGGTTGGGAGTTGTCAGATGAAGATGCTTAAACATTTTCGTTGCAAATTGATATGCAACCTGGTTTGGGGCTATGATGCATGATGATGTATTTTTCCGTGTGGCCATTTAAACGCATAAATTGTTTGCAAAATTGGTTTGACGATTGTTAAACACCATGTCATAAATTGCTTGAACAAATGTTTGGGAAATTGCTCCAAGGTTGGGACAATTGCAGACAAAATGTTTTCCGAGATCTTGATAAACGATTGAGCAAGAAACACTTTGAACCATAATATAGTCAAGAGGGTTTGTTACTTAAATGTTTATAACATGAATATTTGGAAATCTTTACAAACCGTTTGTAGAGAACACTTTTTCCAAACAATACATCAAATTATGTCCTGAATTTCTCAATTTCTCATTTCTGGTCCCAGAACTTGGAATCGAAATTTTCAAAGTCAACGAATTCCACGGCTGCGAGAGGCAAAGTCCAAGGCCAAAGCCTCGAGCCGTTGGGAAAACTCAGTTTTTTCCAGGGATGCCTTTTGGGGTTTTGTTTGTTTGCAAAAAATGATACAAAATGAAAGGTGAGAACCAGGAGTTGGACGATTCTGAAGATGATATCAATGAGGTGATGAAGTACCCCTTTTCAGAGATGAATCATATACTGTAACATGGTGTCATGTATGCCCTGAATCAGCTTCTGAGGTATCAAAGGTCTGGAACAAGCAGAGGCGGCTTGTGGGCAACCACCTTTTCTTCATTGTTGTCACACAGCTTCATCAACCTAGAAAACTTCTGGCAGATCTAAACCACTCTTTCTTCTCGAAATTGTGATTCTGTCGGTCGCTCTTTGTGTTCCCAATATTTGAAGACATTTTGATTGCATGTAGCTTCGTACAGCCCATGGTGCGCCTGTTCCACTGACCAGGCGGAGCAACCCCTGCCCATTTCCGATGGGCCGAGGTGACCCGGCCAGGGAGAAGGGGACAAATATGTCTAAAAAGAGGCACTGCCCAAACAGGGTCGTTCAATCATCTTTGCTACTGCTCAGGAGCAAGGCGGAGCATCAGGAAGGGCCCAACCTGCCACCCTCCAGCTTCTGGGACTGATGCTGTAGAGATCAAACAGCATGGATATGATGCAAAAAAACAAAGACCATGGAAAAAGAACCTCATTTTTTCATATGATTTGGAGAAGTGGAAAGGTGTACTTTGGGTGACCATAGATGATTTTAGATTGATTCTAACTCCAACGAAAACCCAAAGACATGGCAACAAATCCTAGGTCGAACGACCATGTCGCCCCTTGGCAGCTTTGAGTGAGCTGGATGGTGGGTTGTTCTACCCGCAAAGAGCAAGCTGCGTTGCAGCAGGTGTTCTATTTGGCTCGCAAACATTGGAAAGGTAAAGCCTGTGTAAAATATGTAGGCATCCTGGGGGTCAGTGTTTATAGGAGGATCCAGGTGGGGTATTTGTGGCTGGAGTCGATAAGAAAACCAACACCTTGGCTTTCTGTTCAAGGAAACTCACCAATTCGCCAAGAAACAGTGAGAGAAAGCCTTGAATTCAAACATGTATCAACATGCTTTTACTTTCACAAGCTCCAGGTGGAAACAATTGCTTGGTTCACTAAGGCAGACACAGCCATCTCTGAAGGCGTGACCAATTTGCCTAAAGAATTCCACATAGTGCGATGTTGTTGTTCTTGTTCTTGTTCTTGTTCTTGTTCTTGTTCTTGTTCTTGTTCTTGTCCTTCTTCTTGTTGTTTTTGTTGTTGTTGTTGTTGTTGTTGTTGTTGTTGTTGTTCATTATATAGCGTGTATTTGCATACACATTTGCATTTGCTTGAAGTTTTGTAGTACAATGCATTATAATGAAACACCTACAATATGTATGCATCCTGTAAAGTATATTGATGTCTATTGTACCTGCAAAGGTAGACATTCAAATATTTATCCACCTTCACATACAGTGCACCTATGTACCTATGGATGCATGTCATATCAGCCAATATCAAACTTCTGTCTTCTTTTCGTCAGGCTGGACACAGTGCAAGTCCACCTCCTGAGATGCGCATGTCGGGAGCCCCATCACACGAGGTGGGGACTGGTGCGATTGGTGGATATCATCTAATTCTAGTTACCCAGATAGTTTTGAGACCCTTGAAAATGAACTCAGCCACTTTGGTTCACTGGATTCATCTCATGTTATGAAGCACCAGCCATTGGGCTGGATAGCACATTCACTACCATGGCTTCATGTTTGGAAGGGAAAGTTCCCCCGGGCCTAGGGCCTAGGAAAAACACATAGACGAACCATGCAATAAACTTCAAGGACCAATAGAAAACCCTTAGTGGCTATATGATAGTTGTTTGATGGACACTCGCACATGACTTAAGCGCTGTGACTCTTCAAGAATACCAGACAATGCCATCAAATCATCAAACCGGTCTTTATTTGAACAATGGGAGAGGACTTAATCTTGATTTTTTTGTCGTATTCCATGACATTCACAAAAAATCTGACGGGTTTGTAGCGTTTGGATGGATGTGTGCCAAGGTTCATGGAACCGATTGCAGTGCCGGCCTCGGAATGCTGCAGAAACACGATGCAATAATATCTATGTATGATGTTGAACACAGAGGTGGAGACAGGATAGAAACAGAACAGTACTGGCCATGAATGATGATGATGATGATGATGATGATGATGATGATGATGATGATGATGATGAGGATGAGGATGAGGATGAGGAGGAAGAGGAGGAGTATCAATGGATCTTGATGGCGTTTAAACATTTTAAACACGCAAAGAACAACACAGGAACAGCAGCAGCCAATAGTCATGGAGGAGGTGAACTTGTGTGGCGTTTGTCTTGAACAAATGGAAGCCTCTCCCCAAGGCCCCGGGCCAAGCGCGCAGCTTCCCGGCCTTCAACGGTCCCAGTGGAAGATCTTTACAGGTTGGCAGGGTTTTGGATGCTTATTTTGGAAGGTACGCAACACCAAAAGTTCATAAATTTTTGTAGAAGTTTCAGTTTCAGAACCTGCCAAGTAGGGAAGTTTGGATTGGAAATGCTGGTGTCAAGTAGACTCCAGCACTGTTTGCGCCATGATGGGCTCGTGCCGTTTATGTTTTGGTAATCTGGACAAGACTGACGAGACCCTGTGACAAGGTGCCAGCATCTGTTCAGCGATTCTACACGCCGCCGCTTGGCTTGTTGGTCATGTTTATCAGTACGCGACGCACACCACTATTTTGTGGTCATCGTCGTCTTTGTCGTCGGGGGTGGCGGTGGTCAGCATCATATCATCGTAGTATTGATTGGTACCCAAATCGATCATTTGGTGAGGTACATTGTCGCCAGACCTGCAAGTGCAACGATCCCTGTGGCACCTCCTGGCAATTCAGTGACTGTGGCCACCCATATGTCGCCACCAAGCGTCTTCAGGTGGCAAGCCGTTTTGGATGGATCCAGAATCTAGTAAGTGAAATGTGACCAGACTGGGGGGGTGGCACAGGACTTTGTAGTATAATATTGACCTTGCAGTGTAAGATTTCGAGAATTGCTCAGTCTCCAAAAAGGTTCAAAAGACATTTCAGATGCTTTTTGAAGTGGTGCAACCCAAGAAAATCCTGACAAGGCACTTTCTACTCCTTTTTCTATCTCTCTGCGGTAAGCAGGTCGCCTAGTCAACCCGTGATCTCTTCGCCTCCGAGAACGTCTCTGGGCACTGGCCCGGCGCCGACCACGGCCCTGCCGGCATCGACCACCGCACTACCTGCGTCGACCATGGCCATGCCACTGCCGAGTGCGAGACCTGGCGGCAAAGACCCAACTACTCGGCCCCCAAATTCGCCGTAAACGAATGCAGCATCCCGGCCATATCATTGCATGTCACTGGATACTTTGATAATTATCTCACTTAGATCCTCTTTTATAAGCCATTCATACTCTACCCATGATTAGTCACTTTCTGAAGTAGGCTTATCTTAGTTGTAAATGGCGGATACGGCAAAATAGCTTTTACCCATGGCCCTAGTCACTCAGTAACTAAGCATCTACCAGGTGGGATGACAATCCAAGTAAACACAACACGTATCATCACTTCTCTTATGCAAAAGGAAGCTGATCTTTCCCTTTTGGCAGGAGTGCGCTGCTGTTGTTTGTATTGATTATAGTATTCAGTATTCTAGAGAAATCTGGGAGAATTTTGTCTCTGCGGTTTGGGGTCCACGCATCTGGCCATAAGGTGTTGGTCACTGCAACTACCATTAGAGTAGCAAACGCAATCAGGCAATCAGTCAGTAAAGGAGTTTGGGTTTGTGGCAAGTGTTGTTTCTGCTTGCTGTGTTGTAAGAGAAAGTTTTCCTGTAAGTCTTAGAGTAATGTTTTTTTTTCTTTCACGAACACCCGCCAGCCGAAGGCTTTTGATCATTCAGAACCCTGCAATCACTTTTATCAGAGTCCAGGCTGCGCCTGGACTACCCCTAGAAAATTTGGACCTTAAGCAGAACATACTGGTAGTATTTGGTTCTACAGGGCAACTAGGTAGCTGCTCCTCAGGGTCCGGGTTGGTGGGTGCAATTTTTTTGTGGATCAGCTGTTTAGTTGTTTTCAAATTTGGACCTCTCAAACAACACACTTTTTTGTTGCGCACAACTGAATAACCTTGGCAAAACTTTTCCAGTTCAGAGCCATCACACTAATCAACATCCAATATAGAGTAGTATTATTGCAGCTCCAATGAGGCGGGACTCTCACACAGCAAGGTGTTGTCACTCATCCAAGGAATTTACAACGTGCTGCGGGTGCCAACAGCACACCTGCCACCACGGTGAGGAGTACGCAGGCAAGCACTGTACCAGCACCGGTCTATGCACCTGTCAGGCCTCTGGGCAGAAGTTTGTCCAAGAAAAGAGGGGGAATGGGCGGAAGGTTGAATGTTTGAAACGTATAGAGTATCCTGTAGACTTAAATGATAGATGATATTATATAGTCATTATATGTCATTATCAATTATATTATATTTAGTTTCTTAATCATGCTGCAATGTTTTATGACCCAGAGTAGACTTCCTTGGACTGAAAGATTTGGAGCGATGGTCCTGGATTGGATCGAAAGAGTGTAGTGTAGTGGAGATTCACATGGCCCTTGACAGGTCGGTGACAGGCAGTCCATATGGCACGCCAGGCAGATATCAGTTCTTTGGACTTTGAATTGAGGCATCAAATCCTTTCCACCTTCACAAGACTGACATTTTGTGATTAGATGATACATTGCTTTCACTTTCCTACATATACTTTTTTACAAGTCATGCATTTTACTTACGTGGTAGGGTAGGCATCTGGATTTTAGCGTGACTGCTAGGTCTTATTTTTAGCTTTGATGGCCTTTTGAGAAAATCAGATGTTCGGCAATCTGGTCTTGTCAAGTTGAGAAATAGAAAGTACCCATTAAAGATCATTTGCAAGACGAGATGCGTATATTTTGCGCATTTGATACAAAAACACGCCATGTGAACTGTAATGTAATTTGCAACTTATGTAACATATACACACATATTAATTATGATATTTCTACATAGACACTTCAAGAAAATGACGATGAAATGCCGTTTGCCTACCCTGCCGCTTTGCAATGCAACTGTTTAGCAGTGAAAACATGTCTTTCGTGGAGACTCCTGAGGCCACCCCCTACGGTTCTGGTGTCTCCAGCCACCACCATGCGCGTCATTGACACGCTGCCGCCTGGCACCATGACGGCGCCGCCGCTGGGTGCCATGCCTAGTGCAACAGTGTCGCGGTTCGAGACCAATCGCGAGGCATTTGGTGTGATGGTGGTCGGTGTGGGGGGTTATCATATTGCTGAAAAGCTTGGGGGAATTCGCAATTGGTGCAAGTCAACACAACGGTCTCTTGGGAGTGAAGGATTTTTTGGACAGTCCTGGGGGTAACAGAGCATGATGGATGATTGCCGGTGGTAATGAAAAAGAAGGAGGAGAAGAAGAAGAAGGTGATAGTGGTGATTATTGTCATGATGAATGCTTGTGACTGATGATGCAGGATTAATCGTGGAAGCAGGGAAGATAGATGATGGATGAAGGCATCATGTATGATTCTGGTAAAGTATGGATAACGGATGATAAGAATGATTCATGACTTATGACGAAGGACCAATGATGATGACAGATGATGGATGATGAATGGTGGATCGGCATATCGCCGTTGTCATGGCTGGTTGCTTGGGTGGTTGGTGAGAGGAAAGCCTTTGCTGAAGCTAGTGTTGCTCATGGATGAAGGTCTTCCATGACTGAAACATGATACCTTATGTCAGTCAATGACATCTTCCACCAGTGAACTCTTTGTCGATGATCGTTTTGTGGATCTTGAATTCTGTCAGGTGAGTCGACCCAGCATGGTCCCAGCGCCCTGGAGAGGGTGGGCTGTGGGGCTTGACGAGTGCACAGTGTAGCATCAGTTCTTCTTGATTTTTTTGTTGACGTGAATTTGTAGACAGTAGAGATGGTTTTCTTTTTCTATGCTTAGGTTATACGTCTATACATTGATGTCCTTGATTGATTGAGTGTTGAGGAAGTACGACAATTTTCAGAGGGCTCACGAGCTCTCCTTCTTGCTAGCCTTTTGCACGGCCTCATTGATTGCACAACGTACGACGTAAGATAGATTATGAACCGTGACACATGGTGCTTGAAAAGTACATTATGCTCCCCCTCGGCTACCTCGGCTAAAGGCATCAAATCATGACTGTTCAGTACGGATTCATTTTTGAATTCCTTGTTCATCATTCATTCTTCACCACTCATCATTCACCACTGACATTTGTCATTCACCTTTCTTAATCCTTCTTCGTCAGTCATCCGTCATCAGTGGCATCCTCCTCCGCCTCCTCAGTCATCAGTCACCACCATCATCAGTCGTGAGTCGTCAGTTTTCCATACTTGTTCCTATCATCACGGATAATGTCAAAATCAATATCAACATCCAATATCAATATCGATAGAATGCATATTCATTGTACATGACCACAATGACCATCACAACTAAAATAAAAGACAAACAGATCAAGAAAGAACAATCAGCTGCCAAAAAACAACACACACACAGAAATGAAACGCAAAAACGAAATGAATAAGTTCCAACCCTGCCGTTAATTTTTGATGAAGGACGGTCGCTGAGCCCATCACCCCTGGTGCCACCCTGGCAGCGCCTGCAGCACGGCAAACCACCGGTGTACCTCCAGGGGCGCCGGTGGCGCCGATGATGATGGCGCCCATGCCGTATCCCTTCATGGCATATCCACCCACGTCCCTTGAATGATTGGTGAGTGTTTTTAGTTGAAATTGTATATTTAGTATAGATCAAAACAAGTGTGTAGTGAACTTGGTGAGACAAGGCCTCAAATTTGAAAGTAAGGGATAAGAATGTCCCAAGATATTCCACCATTTCCTGCACACCTTAGGTACCGACCGCCTATGATGGTTTCTTGGTGCAAATGGTTGTGGCTACAGGAACATTTTTAAAGTTGAGTATCTGAAGCAAATGTGATGGTTTCATACAGCTGAGGTCCCATCGGTGACACATTGCCCCTGAGGCTTGGGAACGACAGGTCGTTCCCCTAGGCCGGTTGTTGGTGTCAATGATTGATTGATTAACCTGCTATTTTGCAGCAAGTTGGCAGAAACTGGATGTGATACAGTCTCGGTAGTCGTAGACAATCTCGAAGCAGCTGCAAACAAATGGCGCTGCGGGTGATTGTCCAGTTGAGCTTATTTTCATCAATGAGGACATTTCGCACTGAGAGCAGTACGAAGGCTGTCCCAGGCCACATACCAAGGCATGAAAGACATCCAGTGAACTTTTTCCCATGAGTATTTTGTTTATATTTGTTAAGAGGTACACAACATTACACAACCAGACAGCAGACAAATTACAAATGTACTGCACGTGTTTCATAACGGGGAAAGGACCCAAAAATTTTGGGAACCAATAGCCAGAACCTCTGAAACTCAGTGTCGCTCCTCAAAACAGAAGCTCTCGCCAGCTTGAAATTGACCGCCACTGACTCTGCTTCAGCTGGATTTGTTTGGGACATCAACTAATGGGAAATATATTGACGTATGAATCCTAGCCTTTTGTTTCAAAGAAACTCGGACTTTTTGGCTGATCTTTGCTTTTTAACGATCGAAATGAACATGAGATCTTTTCATCCGTGCAACTGTGCTGTCAAATCATCCGTGCAGAGCAGTGGCTGGACATCGTGTCATTAATGGATTTCTTATCATCATCATCGATGCGCCGCTGTCGCAGTGCGGGGGTCAGTGAGTTGAGGTCTGCTTCCTCATGAGGCCGCAACTGCGAAGCCACGTTCGTTGATGGAAGTTATCCGCGGGTCGGGTACAAAAAAAGCTGAGATGATGAGATGTCTTGCGCACACAAGCTCAAGCCGACATCACTTGAATGAATTGTACTTGCCTTGTTGTTTCCTGACTCACATGTCGTAGCAGCATCTTTGTACAGGAGCAATAGAGGGGTAGTAGTATTTCCCATTCCGTCTACAGCTTCTTATATTTTTGGAAGGGCACTGGTGCACCCATCTTTGCACCTGTTTTTGGAGAAACACCACCTGCACTAGCTTAGGGTGAGGATGGATCATGCTGCATGCTCCATAACGTACAGAATTCGTCAAAAGCTGTGTTGATATGTCATGTGAGAATGTGGGTGATGATCATCAGGAGAGTGTTTCTACAGTCTCATGGGTTGCAAGGTTTATTGGGGAACTTCCCGGTGAGAGTTTCCAGGAATGCTCCCCCACTCAGCTTTTGGCCCCAACTTCGCCACGCGCAGTTGGAGATGGTGTATCATGTTGCTGGCCGATGCTATCGCTTGGAGATCTCTGCATCTTCACGATATCCGGCCCGCCGGGGGGACTGGTGGACTTCAGTGACTTCAGACTTCAATTGATCTCCTCAGCCTGACAGAAGTGTAAGGAGCTTTTCATGAAAGTGTAAGGAGCAAGAGCTCAGGATGTTTTTCGTTGGAATATATAACATCATAGCTGACGGGCTGAAACCTTCAGAAAGAGAGTCATCCTAACTCCAGTACAACTGACTGTAAACCATGTTCAAATAAGAATGAAATATGCCAAAGATCAAAGGCGCGGCCCGTAAATGGGCAAGAATTGCTAGATTATTTGTTTCCACGATACACACACACACACAATATCATCACTTGAGTACATCTGTTGACAGGCCGAGGCGGCTACTCTTAAGTTTGAAGAGCAAGACGCAGGCAGTTTACGACACGGATGTGGTGATAATGTGAGTTTTTGAGGGTGTAAGGCTCAACATTTGTACCATAGGTTCCTAGCCGTATGATTGAACGTGTGTGAGCAACCAGTTGCTATAGAACAGAGTCATTCTTTTGATCTTGCGTGTGCCTAGCTGAAGGAGGTGGTGTTTTTAGGTGACCTTGCCTGAACAACTCTTTTGTTGGAGGTGCACCATGCTCGCAGCAACAAGTTCGGTTGCAGACCTGGCAGGACCTTTTTTTTCCTGCGTTGACTGTAACTTTCATCGGAACTCTTCAACCAGTTGATAGAATTTCCAAAAAGATGAGACTACTGTGACTACTATTTCTGATGAACAAATCCACCCTTCGCCTGGCTTGAGAGACTTCGGGATCTTCGGGCCATCTCCTTGGGTCAAAAGCCTTTCCCAAGGAGCAGCTGTGCGAAGTTGCGCGAGACGCATCGGAGCATGGACGGGGATGTTTAGAGGCACGAACTGGTCTTATGCGGTGAGTGAAGGGGAGAAGGATGGGCTGTTGGGAGTTGAATGGCCGCCGGGAGATCCCAGGCCTCAAATAAGCCCTACAAGAATAGACAACCATGCATTGGACATCATTGGACTAGGACTTGGCATGTGTTCGCTGTGACAATTTGCCTTCTTTCCACTGTTCTGGGAGATGTTGTTGGAATGGGAAGTATTTTGGCCGAGAATTTGTACACACAACGGGTGCTTCAATGCAAGCAGTTTTCTCTGCATTCTTTGTTTTGACATGAGCAGGCCGTGGCTAGCTTGCTGGTTTGCATGGGCCAGGAGAGGATGTGGTTGTTTCTCATGGATGGTGGCAAGTTGAATCGTGGCCTGGATTCGCGAAGATAAAAAAGATATGTTGCTAAAGACTTCTTCGAAGATATGTGAATTGACGGTTTGCGGGAGCTTGTGAGTTTCGTGTGCTCCATGGTTCTATCTTGCAGCTGGGACAAGCCATGGTACGTGAGGACCTTCAAGAATTCGAGCCTCAAGGTGCAGTTCAGGGGGAATCCAGTGAAGTGACTTCAAGCGCAAAGACTGTAATTTGCTGCCTGTTTGGCTGCGTTTCTTTCCTTGGTCCTCGTGGTGGAATTTGGTGACGATGGTGAGACATGGAGATTTATGACAACTTTCCTGCAGGAGATTCTTTCGGCTCGCGGAAGTCAGTGGCGTTGTCTACGAGCAAATTGGCTGCCGGGAGATGGAGATGGTGTTTATAGGCTGTTTGCAGGAAATATTCTTTTATCTGCCTGCGCGAGATGTGGCGCTACAGGATATATTGTCTTGTCAGACACTTGTTTAGAAGCAAAGACAGTGTTTGTTCAACACGCAAGTCCCGCCTACACAGCCAAGATTTGCTCCGTGCATCAGAAGAACCCGTCATTTCCACCCCATTTGCGACTTCCATGTGTTGGTTCTGGGAAAATGATATGGAAATATTGAACCATTTTTTGGAAACAACCGGTGGAAAGGAATGTTTGAGAAAACAACACGCCTGGACGTGACACCGTGACACCACCGTTTGTTTGTAAGGTGTGGATCTCACCGACTCCTTGGACGAAGCTGCTGACTTGGTGGAGTGCGTGGAGCCAACTGAGAAGACCTGGTCACTTGTTGGAATGTTTATTGATTAGGCCTCCGGATGAGTGGCAGGAAAGCTGTTGTAAATGTTTTCAAGTCTTCTATACCAAAGCTTACTGTGATGAATCTTGTCATTGTGTAGAGTCGCAAAGCTGAAAGCAAACTCTTCGTTGCATCATTGAATACCAACAGTTGTGCTGTTGACATTTCCCGGGGTTGAAATCATGTTTCCATGGGGATGAACGGCCAAGTTGTCACATTGATTTGCATTGCAGGTATCTAGATCTGGTGCCCTTGACCCACCAGACAGGCTTCCACGTTTGCTTGGGAAGTGTTTCCAAGCCACGAGAGGCCAGGACACCTGTCATGCTTTGAGATTCAAAATCATTAGACCCCCAAAATTAGGTGCAGTGATACTTATTTTGTATTATTTTGTAATGTGTATGTTTGTATGCAACTACTGTATATGACAGGACCATATATATATATAATATATATATATATTATATATACATACATACATACAAGGTGTCTGTATATATATATATATATACAAATAGTTACATACATACAGGTGGATTGAGCATATATGTTGGGACCTTGGTGGCATCCTGTCAAGCTACAACGGGATCTCAGCCTTGGTGATAGTTGGTGTGTCTCCCAGCTTGATGCCTGTGTCTACCTCCCTGGGTCTTCGTCTCTTTGTCTCCCTTCGCGTTGTTGCTTGGCTTTGGGCGGGCTGGGACGGGAAATTTTGGATCTTACGTGTTTGTCGCCCGAAGTACTTGTAACATTGCAGAGACATGCTCAACACAAGGCACTTCAGATTTTGTCACATTAAATTATACCTAGAGTTGGAGAAGTTGTGCTGCAATGGTATTTTTGTCAAACTGTTGAACGCTTGGGCACTCACTACTCTGCATGCTTAGTTTGCATTGCTTCACTAGACAAGGCAACATTTTTTTGGCACTGGTGGGTCTTGTTTACCTAGCCCCACGTTTTGGACAGGTGACTATGGGGCGGCTGCCATCCAGTCAGATGCTGCTGGAGCATGACAGCTGCTCCCAGCAACAGGTGTCTTTTCAGCTCAACCCCAACGAGCCTCAACAGTTCTTTGGCTGTCCGGTTTCATTCTTGGGATGTAATCGTCGAAAGTGCCCTCCCTCTTTTGCTGAAATACTTTTTTGGACATCCTGGACGCTGGTCTCGTGGTATACTAAAGTTGGTTTGGTAGTTTGCCTGTGCCTCTTTGAGGCTTCATGCCCACATTCGCAGTAGTCAGCCCATGGTCCTGGCTTCGCATTGGTGGGAACCAGGGCAGCGGGTTGTTCTGAAGAGTTGCTTGGTTATGCTTGGTTTGTATTCAATTCGGTGCCATGGTGGACAGGACTCTGATAATCAGTGTTTGCAGATGTTTGAAGAATTTTGGAAAACAGCATATCATGCCAAAGTTGTGGCGGTTTTCTCACCCAAACAATTGAAGCATGTTTGACTTTGAGGTGGAGATACCATGGCCTTCCCCTGCTACAACGATGGGCCGAACCGGAGAGATCGCTTGATGCTCCTAGCGTGGATGGTGCAAATCCGCGACAGCAAGAAGTCTCCTATGGAAGCTGCGTTTGGGCCGAAGCTTGTCCCTCTGTAGCTTGGTTTGAGAGTGCTTTAGAGGAATGTTTCGAATGTTTTCTCTTTAACAGCATGAGCTTCCGAGTCTTCAGCCATAGTAAAGGTCTTGGGGCGAACTGACGTTTGTTTTTGTGGAACTCTTTGTTTCCAGGGGCCAAAGTTGCGTAAATTCTTGACATGTCTCACCGATACGCCTCCCCTTTGCAGAGGTTGGGGTTCTTGCAACCCGCCCAGATCCCAATAAAATCATGTAGCAATGTGGTCTGGCGTAGCCTAAGCCCGAAACTAGCATGAATGGTGTTCAAATCAGATCAGTGGGCCCCACATTCTCCAAAAAGATCTCTCCGCTCTATGATGACTCTGACGTAGCAAGTTGGAAACAACATCTGATGTGTTCAAGTGGCAGGACTCGAGAAGGGCCAGCAGTTCCCGTTCTCTCTGAGACCTGCCTGGGCCCTGCGCCCAACTTTGCCATTTGGATACCGCGATGCCTAGCAGACCGCCATGGGGCTGTGGCGACCGTGGATGGTGAGGTGTGGAGCAGATTTGGTGGCTTGTGGTCGTAACTTTCATCTAAAGAATACATACATGTTACATGACAAAAGAGTAAAGGAGCTTTGGAAAGGGAGCTAAAAATGTTTGCAATTACTCAACGCAAAGCGACTGGAGCCGCATGTCGTGCTGAGATTGCTGTGGGTGGTGGGAAAAGATGGAGCTTGGGTCAAATTGAAAAAGAGAGTTTGGATCCCCATTTCAATTCTTTCGATGTCGCACGGTGATGTATTCGAAGATGTGGTTCAAGATTTAAATGACCCCTGTAACAATATATAGAGCAAAGATCTCTGCAAGGAGCCAGTGCTTACCACCCTGCATCATCATTTTCAGTCTGCAAGTCAACCACCATTAAAAGAATGGTAACTAGTTCCTTTTGGATGATGATAAACCTTACTATAAAAGATGGTGGTTTGTAAAGCAACCCTTTGAAAAATGGTGGTTGGACTTCCAGGGCCCCACGAAGTCGTAGTGGTTTGGTGTTTTTCCCGGCTGCAGGGTGATTTGCGGGTTCTCGCGGGCCGCGTCTTCGTGAATTTGGAAGGCTTTGATGCAGGACCGTGTCGAGACTGAGATGGTCCACCAGTTTTAATTGATTCTGGGTGGGCAATGCAGGAACCCAAGTACGACTTCGTTTTGGCGACGTCTTGAGCTGGGGAGGGCTTGTGTTGTCTCGAAGGAGGCTTGGTGGGGCAGCCATGGAGGGCGAACTTGTGATCTGGAGGCTGAAGTTGGAGGAACATCCTAGTTAGAACATCAGTTTCCCTCAACTTTTGGTTGGTAGTTGATAAAATGAGAGGAAACCATCCAATTTGGGGTACCAGCTGGTGTAGCCTCAGACTGCCGACTTGCAAAATGTTAAAATTTCTATCCTCCAGTTCGTGTTGCAGTTGCTTTCTCTTTTGCTTTGCATTTTGGCAGGAATTGCTTTGCGGCTTTTACTTCGGACGAGGCTGGATAGAACGTGCTGTATGATCGAGTTGTGCTGTTTGGCCGTCTAAGTTCAGGCTTGCTGGGCATAGAGGTTTGGTGCTTTGATGCCTTTTCAGCCCTTTTTGACTCCTTTTGACTTTTCTATAGGTTCAGACTCTTCCACGACTACCTACACCTTGCTCCACGGTTGCTGGACCAGACTCGCTGACGTTGACTGCGCCTTGGCTGTTTGGGAAAACCTACGAAGTCGCATTGCTGCTGGAAACCCAAAATTCAGCATTGATATGGTCTTTGCATGTGCTGTCAAAGCCACTTTGGACATTTTCGGGACCCGCTTTGAGGTGAAAGAGACTGCAAACCTCCCTATGCCTTCGCAGACTGTGCCACGCCAATCGGAGGAAGTTGCTGCGGCGCCACGACGCATTGCCACTTGTTTGAAGTGGAGCCACGCTTGAAAAGGTCCCAAAATCAAATGTGGAATCTTGGTGAAATCCTAACAAACCGTGTAGCACAGATCATTTTGATTTTTGTGGAATGCTGTTCTGAAACAGCCCTAGCCCCTGAAATGACACAACATGATCCGATGGCCGAAGGATGCAGCTGGTTGGGACTCGCTTAGGGCATGCCCAATCGTTGCTGAGGTTCCCGAGAAAGCTGTGTGCTTACCTGGGAGCAAAATTTGGGATGGTGAGGATGGACCAGCCTCACAGGCGTGGTTGGAGAAATGGAATGTGGGGTGGCAATAAAACAAGTTCAACTTTGCCAGACTTTTGTGTCAACTTACACCAACAGGTTTGGGCATCAAATTTGTTGGAGTTTGTTTTTTTGATGGTAGTTCCTAAGGTGCCAGTTTCAAACCAGCAATAATTAGAAGTTGGAAATATATATAAGTTCTTTCTCTTTGCTGCTAAATCTTTGACAGTTCAGGTTCACCTTAGCATTGTTCCGTGTTGTCAGAGGTTGTATATCCAACAGCCTTCCATTGAGCGCAGTGGTCTGCAATGTCAGGATTGCGCGGAAAGTTTGTCTCAGATGCGAGATTTGGAGGCCTGAACTGTTCCTTGGGAACTATGTAACATTTTACACCTTTCATCACCGCGATGATGGGTTTATTTCAGTCCGCGACATGTTCCCTAGACTGTATATGGTTCGTACGTTGTTCAACAACTTATATCAGAATCTTGAAGACTTCTATCAGAATCTCAAATTTGTATCATCTATCATTCAACTATACCGTACCTTGTTCATGTGTCCCAGCTCTGGCGGCAGGCTGCAGAACTGGCTTCGGGGGAAGGAAGCCAGTCTGTAGCGATGGATGTGGTGGAAAATAGCGCTACAAGCACCAGTGTGTCTTGGCTTGGTACTGTTCACAGTTTTTGCCATTCCCAGTTTTTTTTGTGAACATATTTACATAATGTATGGCCCAGTCGATCATCCTTCAATCATGCCGTAGATTTGGAAAATCAACCTAAAAACCAAAATAAACACCTACTGTAAAAGATAAAGGAAAACCAGATTGGGACACAGCACCCCTGATTGGTGCTTCACTGCCAACAGAGGCTTGCGGAGATGGGTCCATTGACAGCAGCCCCGTCATGCAGGCTGCAAACCTGCTAAAGCCCGATGGAATGGAAGAATGCAAACAATGAACGCTCAGTATACAGAAGATACATAGATACCGTATTTCATAAAGTTGCATGTAATGCGTCATGGTTTCCACATGCACATGTAGCATGTCTTGTGCAAGTTGCAAGTATACAAGTTGTCATGATTTTCTAAGTGAGCGGCAACATCATCACCAGCTACGGACAGAAAATCGGCTTCCCCGATGTTGTCTTTTGAGTGCTGCCATAGAAAGGTTTTGAGTATAGTAGAAGTTCCAAAGGATAATACGAGACGGCTGATACTTTGGGGTCATTGTGGGGTTTGCTTCAAATTTCTAGCCTCCTTTCACCAGGCATCTGATTCCCAACTCTCCATGGGCTCCTTGGGGCAGCTGAGCCATTGGGTAGAGAGAGCAATGGGAATGACATCAGAGGGTGAGCAGATGGATTCTATGGCAGATGAGTCACAGGAGCGACAACAGTTTGAGTTTTTTTTTTGTTTGGATGCCTGTGTCGGTATCGTAGCACACAGCAATGCTTTTGACAACTAGTTTTTGAGCCTCTTGAACTGGAAGGTGACTGGTTACCTCCTGGTGCTTGATTCTAGTATCGACTGGTCAACCCGTTAGTTTCGAGCAGACATATAAGATGTATTGATGGCAAACTGCTAGTTCGCTTGGTCTGATTGAAAAGAGTTTGGGATATTCAGAAATCTTTCCAAAAATGGCCATATCTACCGAATACTACCGAAGTCTACCCATTCTTGGTATATAAAGCAACTGAAATACTGAAGTTCTAGAGCCTCGCGTAGCTTTTGAAATTTAGGAAACAACTGCATGATGTTGATAAACCAATCTGCAGATCAAAAGACAGGAGATACCATCATGCTTGTGTTTGCTTCCGAGGAGACATCAAGGAAGCGCTCACAGGATGATGTGAGTGAGGCATCAACAACCGTCATTTTTTGGTGGTTGGAAGCACGTAGAATTCTTATCTCAGCCTCTGGAAGGTCAGTCCTTTGATAAGACCACCAAACATTCGCTGAGGTGAAACATATGTATAATAGATATATATGTAATCTATACATATGATCATATTCATACGTAGAAATATCTATATATACATATACTTATACATTGTACATACGTGATATATCTCCTAAGGGCCGGTGCAGCCGGTGAATGGTAGTTTCAGGGATATTTAAGCAGTGGTTTCGTTCTTCTACTGTAAATCTGTGATTATATCAACCCTTTCAGTAGAGATTCTTCTAGACAGCTGCCGAAGATCCTTCTCAACAGACCAGTCCTGTACTGATGAGATTACAATAACGGCTGCCTCTTTTGGACTTGGATCTCAGACAGATATGGCGGAATCGGCTCCTAGAAGGATCAGGCCTGGACTGTGTACCAAGCTTGGAGGCTGTTTGCATGGATCTTTTTTTGCGAATTTCTAGGTTTGATGAACAAAAATTGAGTACACTAGATTAGATGGGTTGATCGAAATCTAAGCCCAACCTCAGCAAATTCAGTGTAGAAGTCTAGAATTCATAAACAAGCCTAATTTTTTTACCATCAATTTTTCGATCCACCACGATTCCAGGTATCTTTGACAGGCTTGGGGGCTGGGATCGGATGGTGATTTGTCGGTGATCACATTTTGTCACTGACCATACTGAGCCCCATTTTGCCGCCCCGTGGTGTGCAGGTGCCCCATCACGGCTTGAGAGATGCAGGATGAAAAAAAACATGTCATGGATACGGTCGGTCCACAACAATTGCTGTTGCACTGCTCCCAGAGACCTCCTTTGAGGGATCCAAGAACTGACTTTTGTGGGAAAGCTTTAAAGGTGAAAACCCATAGCATCGACTGGAACACATACTGACCAATTGCCCCAGGGCTGATGTGTTCCGGAGCTGATGTTGGGCAGGTGAACGCCCAGAAAATGAATGAAACGCATCCTTTCATCACCCGGTTTAGACTTTTTTGATGAGCACTTCCCATGAATCATGACATGATGAGAATAAGAAATATATCATGCAAGTCGCTCCACTTGTTCAACTTGCCATGTGCTTGAGTTTCTGTTTTGCCACTCTAATTCCAGCTGGCTTACATGTTTATCACTACACTTTAAGAGCTCCATGTTTTGTTTCAGGCACGTACTTTGCACACCTACTTTGCAGCGGTTCTGCCCTCTAGAAACCGTTTTGGGCTAGAGAACAAAGGAGAAGCAGAAGCACACAAGACATATCACACAGCAGGAAAAACACCTATTGCGACTTATGGCAGCAGAGCAAGTGGCTGACAGCTTGCCAGGAAGGCTGACAGCAGTTGCACGCTGCGGAGATGAAACCTTCGGAGACGCTAGGCCAAAACCAGACTTCTCTATGCATCACTTCCATTCTTTCGCTGATAGGCTGAAACAAGGTTTTTTTCTTATTGCGTTGTGTTCTCGAGCGGGATGTGAGCCCTTTTCTGAAAGAAAAATAAATCCAGATGCTTCCAGATCCTTCAATTCTGCTTGATGATGTGATTTTTGTTTAGCTAGAGAGACCTTTCTACACAGCGTCATGTTTGGATCAAGCAGCAGAGGTCGTCTATCGTCAGATCACGCGGGA
The DNA here is from genome assembly GCA_000507305.1 of Breviolum minutum Mf 1.05b.01. Lineage (NCBI taxonomy): Eukaryota > Dinophyceae > Suessiales > Symbiodiniaceae > Breviolum > Breviolum minutum. The sequence goes on along the minus strand of DF244303.1, from coordinate 7,052 downwards.
AGACGGTGACTGCGAAGTTCTTTGCAAGGCCTGGCTTCTCCGCCTTGCCGAAACTGAAGAGGGCTCCTTCTACTGGGATGTCCCTTGTCACTCCATGAGTTTAAAAGAGTTTTATAGAAGTTCTGGTCAAGGGCGACGAATGTAGAGAGCATACTGGTACTAACTTTGTTGTTTGACTCTTGCACTTTAACCACAGTGTACAAATTCGGGTTAGGGTTCTTGCAAAATGCTGGAGGGGAATATAGAAAAGGATCCCAAAATGCTGGGTAGTCCCGTTTGCCTTGTGTGAAGCTGAGGACATCGTGCCATCCTGCACGTCTTGCGACAGATATCTAGAACCCTTGCGGGTGCAGAAGAAGTGTCCAGTCTGCAAGGGTCAAAAGGGATCTGGCAAATGTTTTCACCTTAGCTGCTACGATCAGAGATGGGACAAATGCGAAGAATCGGCAGGGACATCTGTTCGTTCGTATTGTGGCAGCCATCCATTCTTCGGTGGCTTTTCAGACAGGAAGTTTGGAGATCCAGGTGCTGTGCCTTTATGGGAGGAGGGTTTGAGTGGCGGAGACTCTGGCTACTTTGGCATGGTTTTGACAGCCACGCGCCGTGGCGATGCCTGCGAGCTCTTTGTGCTACCAGGGTTCCGAGATGGACAGGACGACCCATCCAATGCTTACCTCCGGTCACGTTATAAGTAGGTAGCAAACGGAGGAATAGACAATTCTACCACCCTTCTTTTGGGGGGTTTTGTGCAATCAAATTTGGGTGGCCGCGTAACCAAATGGAGAGCTGGAACCAAATCTTCGGCGGACTTTTTGCACATAGTCGTGCGGTACTGATTCGGTGATAGCATAGTTTGAATCCTGTACTGATTAGCAAACTTGGAGACCAAAACCTTCATCTCTGGGACACACCCACCTTGCAAGGACACATTGCCGCGACACATTTCGATCTCTGACGGCGGTCCGTCCATCATCGCAGCCTCGCAACTCCAGAACTGCGGCGGATCCTTCATTTCCGGAATCATGTTCATGCAAAGTCCTCACCTCTTCCTCCTTGTGCAAGAACATGCAGGAAAAAACTACATTTGCAGATGTGTAGAGGGCCAAACAGGATGGAGAATTGACAAAGAGGTGCGGCCGTTCACATTTGACTAGTTGTGTAGGAGAAATGAGCGTGAGAGCGAGGAGTGAAAGCCACCTGTGTCTTGCAGGCAATGAATTGCCCTGAAGAAGTAGAGGAGAAGTTATTTAGGAAGCAAATCATCCAATGCGGAAAAGCCCAGGAAGGCTCGGCGTGCCTGATCCAATGTTTTCAAGGTAGAAGAAGGACAGCAACCAATTTAGGTTTGTCCAAAGTCTAAAGGCAAGAGTCTTGATAGGCGCATGAAGCATTGATGCCAGTTGTTTTATTCTCATTGTTTTGTGGTGAATGTGAGAGAGGTGAGGATGTGCGATGACCAGAAAATTAGGATCCGGCGCAAGACTTCGGTGCTTTTTCCCAGGCGGAAGCTTGGTGGGATTATCCAAAGACAGCTTGTGGGTGATGGAATTGCCGCAGCGCCTGCCTACCAGCACGACGGCAGCGGATCTGGCCAAGAAGGCTGGGACCTTTTTGGAGGATTCAGCTTTTGCCCGGTAAGTTGTGAAAGAGCTAGGACATCCACAAGTTTCCACAGGAAATCTTCCACTAGTTGTCCAGATCAGATTTAATGTATGTATGCATAGAACACTTGGATACTTGGTGGGCCTTTGGAGTATTTGTACTCGTCTCCAGGTCTCGTGGCAAAAAGTTCTTGACTTGGACAATGACAAAGACGATAAGAAAGCAAAGAGAGACCCATATCATTGGATGGATGATGAGGCGGTCCCTGACAAGCAGGTGTTGTATCCCTGATATATTGTTCCGTATCAATAACAAGACCTTTATCGGCAATCTCGGTAGATATTCTTCTGTCATGTTGTTTCCAAACGACATATTTTGAGTTTCCAAAAGACATAGGGAATGACCACGGACCAAGAAGTGTTCTGACCAGTCTTTGTGTAGGTCTGAGGATGTCATCAGCAAAACATCTTGCCAATGTAAATCAGACATTCCTCCCTCAATTCGCTTCTTTAGGATTTATTTTGCATTTTGTTAAAAACTTTATAGTTGCTTTGTGTTTTGACATGCAATGGGAGTCTCTGAAGATCAAAGGCTCGCCTCTGCGGATCTGTGGTTTCAGAATAATAGTGCCAAATCTCACTCTCACACGCTGTTCAGTCCTCTTCGAATTTTGGAACAGGATAGTTCTTTTGACCAAATTTTGAGGTTGAGATGGTAAGGCAGTTTTTTACCCTAACATGCCTTAAACCAAAGTCTGTTGTGAATGCTCCGGATATATGTTGTTTTTATTGTCGAGCTAACATGCGATTATCTGTTGTGGTTTTGATTTGTCATGTCATGGATGTGTTGATGTCTGTCAAGGATTTGCCCAGTACATGTCAGGGATGAAATAACCAGTTTTTCCCGTGGTTACAGCTCCTGAACAGAGAGAGACAAATATGATTGGCAGGATGAAGAGGCGGTCCCTGAGCGACTGCTTGCGGCTGGTCCCACTGATAACCAAGTCATCATCTTCAGGAAGGAAGGCTGCCTGACTAGAATTGTCAAACCTTCCAATTACAAGGGATCGTCGCCCGGGTATTGAGTTTCATTCAAAGCCTTTGGTGGGCAAAAGTTTCAGGGACCATTTTCAAACAATACTCGCAGCGTGCAAAGATGCGTAAAAGGGTAGCAACTGTTTTGTTGACAGCTGCTTCTCAGGTTTAGAAGTGAAGCCGTGGCTTCTTGTCGAGTTGCCTAGCGGAGGCACTGAGACCCGTGTGGTTGAAATAACTTCAACCACATCAGTGCCATGGAACACGAAGGAGGCTGCGTGGTGATGCATCAGTCAAATGTCGCAAAACGCAACTGTTTTCGAAGCCATGTCAACAAGCCAGTTGAATTGGCCACACCTGTGTAGGACACGCTGCTGGCATCAGTGGTTCGCATCCACCACAAATTCAGTGGGTATTTGTTTTTTGATGAGGGTGGCCGAACCTATCGCTTGCGTGATGAAGAAATCCTTTTGAAGAAAGATGTTCCTTGTCCTTGACCAGTTCAGTCCCCTGAGGGTTGAGGTGCTCGATCCATGATTTCGCTCTGCTCGGCCCAAATTGTAATTTTCAATGCTAGATCAACATGCCCAAGCTTTCCTGTGCCAGGAGCAGTGCATGAGGTTAGGGGTTCTGTGCGTGGAAACTGGGGGAACTATTTTTGTTGTTGTTCATGACACTTTGCGACCTTGTAGATGGCGCACGTCAGTGGCGAAGTCACGATTCAATTCCGAGGCTTGGGTTGCTCCGAGCTTCCACGTGGAACCTGATCAGCGGGTGGTCACATTCAGGTTTCCAGAGGAAAATGGTGCAGCGCGCTGCTGCCTTTCCTCCACCCTGTCTCGCTTTGAGTATTTCCAGAAGGCATTAGCGCGTTGGCAGGAGGGTGCTTCTGCTGAGGTCGTGGTCTCAGATGCCACTACCCAAACCTTTGACTTGTTGCTCCGCTATTTTCACACTGGAGAAGTTGATGGAAAAGCTGGTTTGGAAGGTTGTTTGGGTCTTTTAGAACTTGGCAACAAGTATCTTTTGTCCCATTTGGTGGCAATTTGCATGACCAAGATCCTTCGTAGCTTGGTTGCCACAACTTTTTTGTTCATCGCAATGACACCTCAAATGATTGTGCTTTAGGGCTGTGATATGAACCAAATCTCAGTATTCAGCGCCATCCATGCCAGAGTATCAGCCTCTCCAAAATGTAAGCTGCTAAGGCATGTTAGCGGAAGCTGACTTCTTGGTGAAACAGCAGGCTACCTTGATGGCAGACTTGCTGATTGTTGCAGGGGAAATCAATGCTAGTGGAGCGTTCAAGTTCAAGATCATGGACCTTTTCCCATTTGGACTTAGCAGGTTTTGGTAGCGTATGTGATTAATTGTCAATTAATTCAGAATTTTGTTTCAAACAGCCGGCACTCATGCGCCACATGGATTGCCACCAAGGAACGCATCGCATGCGTCCGGCCTGACCTCACGCACAATCCAGAGTTCTTGTCACGGGTTTCGGCGAGATCAGTTGATCTCTTGGCCACGTTGTTGTCTTCTCTCAGTTGCGAAGGGACCCATTCCTATTCCCGTGCCGCCAAACGAAGAAAGGTTGAACTCTCTCGGCAGAAGGCCTTGTGGCGTCAAGGGAGTGCAGCCCCAACTTGGAGCGCCAGGTGTTTGGAAGGAGCAGTGCTTTCTCAATGTATTTCGTTGGCAACGTTGCAGCTTGTTGGGGGATTCCGATGGAATCAACATATTGGACGGCCAATATGGACGACCACTCATTTTGAATGCTTTTAGTTGGCATATAAAGATATGCCATTCCAACGACATGATATGCAGTAGCCAAGTGACAAATGTGCGGCTTTAAGCGCCATCTCTAGCCTAAGTTCCTTGAAATGTTCTTAGATTTATGGTGCGAACAGCTGCTGTGGCAACATCTTGACAAAATTGGAGTACACATCACCGGTATGGCATTCCAAAAAGGGGCCGACCAATACTACTTCTCGCATTGATGGCTCCAGCTTCGCAGATGACATCGGGGGTGCAATGATGACTGCAATCGGCAAGTTTTAGAGTCCAAAGCACGGGAAATCACGGCGCGTCCTCATTGCAAAAAGGTTGTCTTGTAGGGAATCCCTCATGTTTGAAATTCAAAATGATCCGATATTTCAGCTTGCTGCATCCCAGAAAGCATGGAACTGTCATGGAAAACAACGAGTGAAAAGTGAACATGTAAGATTTTTTCATATTTTTCAATGAGAATTCTCTTCTATAGGTTCCACCTATCTATCACTCCAGGTTGGATTGGTTTTCCAAGGTGCATGGATCCCGGAAAGACAATGCTGAACAACAAGTAAATGTATGAGGCAACAAAAAGTGGGCACAGTCCAAAGCAGTCAAAACAAAGTTGATGTGATCTCTTTGCTTTGCACAGCGTGGGCCTGATGACCCGGATGACACCGATGCAGCCAGCGTAGGCCTCAGAAGGGGTGCTGCCAGCAGGAGTCAAATGAAATCCTGAGATCTTCAGGAAGCCTTGTTCCTGAGAAGTTGCTTACCAAGATGGTATTGCATGCTGAAAATCGTGGTGCTGGTATCTCCACATATCATATATCATACCATATCATAGGATATCTGACATATCCTAACAATTCCCTAAATGTCCTAGCATATCTGTAATTCATCATCCATTTATTTTGGGACACCATTTTGTTTCGGTTTCATTTGTTGACATTCCTTCGTCAAGATCTCACATCACGAGGTCAGTTGGCAAGGCATCTGAGCGGGTGGGCGTGGTGGAATTGACTCCAATCTGTCAATGGTCTGAGTAAGCATCATTATTACATTCTGAAGTGTTTTCCCTCTTGCGCAATCCAAGCAAATCTGAATGTGACTCAACAACTTACAGACACCCCACGTTGGCAAATTGGTTTCTGTGGCAAAAACCTTTGCATGCGCTTGGTGCCTCCATTTTGAGCTACCGTCACCCCCTCCCGGTGCTAGAGTGACAGTAGTGAGATTTTAGTGATCATAGCCATCGGTTATGGTTCACCATGATGATGATGACAAAGAGGAAGAGGAAGAAGAAGAGGAAGAGGAAGAGGAGGAGGTGGAGATGTCAAAAATGATGAAAGAAAACTGGCAGCCAAAGATCTTTTGCTTTGCCGCTTGAGGTTATGTGAGCTATGCCCCTACGGTCCCTGGGCCTACGGGACGCTCCATGACACCTCCTGCGCCGGTATTTTGGCCGGCTCCATCGGTACCTCGACATGGGGGTGGAGTTTCTGCCTTTGTTTTTGGCACCATTTTAATTTACCAGTCAGCAATCAAGGCAGTACCACCTAATCCAGAACAATGGAACTCAACGGAACGTCCTGTCGAGCATGATGATATGACAACAAGTTTGACATGTTTGACATAGCTGACATAGCAGTATATATTCAAAAAGTTTTCTGTAGCTGTGTTTTATGTTGTCACTTCTTTGCACCGATGTGTCCAACGCCACTTGCCATGCAAAAATGGCCCTCAGCCACCAGCAGCTTCCTAAACTTGCTGCCTCTACATTTTAAACTACAAGAGAAGTAGAAACATTCATGATGCAGCAGTGAGATATAAAAAAGAGCAACATTGGGGACAATCATTGATTTCCCAATCCTCTCCACCTTTCTGTGTGAACAGTGTTGCCGCTGAAGTGGCTAAGGTCGTCACCGCAGGTGCCTTGCAGCACTGCAGCGCCTTGAGTTTCAAGTATGTATGGCAAAGAGGATCTAGAATCTAAAGAAAGAAACACCAAACGTATTCAGACCGTACTGTTTATGCTATGAATATATGAATCTTGTATTTATGTGGCTTGTTTTTCCATAAAACAACATATATACCCAGTAAGGGAAATACTTATGAGCAATTCAATTACATGCACAGTGGATGAGTTTCCCAGTGGAGATGGAGAATTTCTATCGGCTTGGCAGGTCGGGGAGGCTTTACTCCTGCCACATCGCCGGGGTCTCAAGCCTGAAGATCTGGAGATGAGCATCGAGTTAAAATACACAAGTGATGAATATCCTTCGGATGGGTTGAAAACACCAGAGAAATATAGAAAGGATTAAACACATGTGTATTATGTAGAGAATTTTTTGTGATGAAAAGACATTTTGGGAAAACAACTAGGCACGGACAATTTGTTCAAGCCATCTGTTGATTTGTTGATTCTTTGGCTCCCAGACAGGTTTCACCCTCGGGTCTAAAAACTTGAGACCTGAGCAGGTATGAAAACATGATTAACTGCAAGACTCGTAAGATAGAATTCAGATCTCAGAAATTTGTAAGTTCCCACAGATGCTTCACTCCAAGATAGGTTGTAAAAAAAGATATACACATATCACTTTTATGTCAGAATATCTAGCCACCCAATTTCTCATAACTTACCGTAGA
>DF244302.1:4046-29287 GCA_000507305.1 Breviolum minutum Mf 1.05b.01 | reverse complement strand
ATACATATTATAATATAAATTCAACAGACAAGTACTGTAACATACAGGCGATTTTGCCTGATTGTAGATGTGAGCAGAAAACTTGGGCTCTAAGATCACTTTGTCCTTGACCAAGTAACACCGAGGCGAAGGCATTCAATTCGCCTGGACGACGTAGTGTCACCCTGCAGGCGGGGACTTTGGAGTGTAAAATCAGCAAAACATAGCTGACTTTCAGTGAAGTCAGTTGCGACCTTAAGAGAAAGTGCATCCTCCTGGGTTCCCGGTATGATGGCAATTTTTCTTGGGGCTTCTACAGGACCAGAAAAGTGTATCAGCCTCTGTACCTGGGCTCATTAAAGTGTTGCAATGAGGTTTTTGTGAGGCTTTGTTTTGAGCAAAGGAATTGTTGGAAGTCGGTTGCTGCTCAGTTGGTCACAAACAACCCTTTGTGTTCATTCTGATATGTCATCATTGGTTGCCCCCTGTCTTTTGGAATGGCAATTTGAGATACAGAATTTGTATTCGTTTCTCTACGGACGCTCTAGTTGAACGAACAGCTTGCCGAGCTATTTGAAAAAAGAAACTCATCTTGGAGGATCTGGCTATTCATTTCGTTGGCTCAAAGGGAACCTCTTTCAGGTTGGGAAAATCTGGGATGATACTGGAAAACAAATCACGTTCCCTGGAAAAAACATCCACGTTCCCTGAAAAACGGATTTCGGCTCCTCTGGTCCTGCGGTCCTGTGGTCCTCTCGTCCTGTGGTAGGAGAAGTACTAGTACTAGCCGCAGTAGTCGTAGTAGTCGTAGTACTAGTACTAGTACTAGTAGTAGTAGTCGCCGCAGTAGTCGTAGTAGTCGTAGTAGTAGTAGTAGTAGTAGTAGTAGTAGTAGTAGTAGTAGTAGTAGTAGTAGTAGTAGTAGTAGTAGTAGTAGTAGTCGCCTCAGTAGTCGTAGTAGTCGTAGTACTAGTACTAGTACCTAGTACTGGTAGTAATAGTCGCCGCAGTAGTCGTAGTAGTCGTAGTAGTCGTAGTAGTCGTACTAGTGGTAGTTGTAGTCGTGGTGTTGGTGGTGGTGGTTGCGGTACGGGTCGTAGGAGTAGTAGGAGTAGGAGAAATTTGGGAAACACAAGACACCAAAAGTTTTATGAACCTAAGGCCCCCAAAATTCTATGTCTATGGACAGTGGGCGATGCGCCCTCCCCCCAACCCCCTTCGGCCAGGTTGACTTCCCAGTTCTTTTTCCAGGGTCTGTTTTTTTTTTCCAGGCGTTAGTGGCCTTCATTTTTTTCCAGGGGTAGTATTTTTTTTCCAGGGCCTACCCGGAAAATCCTCTTGACATTCATCTTTCACAGGCCTCAAAAAAAACGAAAAATCAGTGATCTACCAAGGATGAGCGGCGTCGTATCAGCACGTCTGAGAATCCAGGCATTCCGGGTCAAACTGAAGAGGACAGCCTTTGGGAATCTGGAAGTTTTCTTGTTGTTTGAAAAAGATCTCTGAAAATTAGGGACCTCCAGAGATTTTCTGGACATGGTGATTCTGAGGCAAGAAGCCAAGTGGATTTGATTCGGACAAAATTTTGCGAATCCAAACCAGGACAGGAGTCCAGCTACTCTCAGTGTGGTTCCGGTTCCGGCTGCCAGAGCTAGAACCGATCCCAAAGCATTCCTCCCGTCATTGTCCAAGAAGCAGAGGGGACGTAACTGGTTCAAGCAGCAGTCGGTCGCTGTGCTGCAGGACTGTCAGGGTAGAAATTTCCCAGGGGGACTTTTGGATGTTTCACAGTTAACAGTTAAGAAAACTTTTGTCAGTTCGTGAAGGCAAATCAAAGATAGAAAACACACCGACTTCAAGACAGATTGATTTACTGGCGACTAGTGCATGTCATACTGGTGAATTTTCTCATGAACTACTTGCCGATTGCAGAATGCACCTGCGGTGTGCATGCAGAGCGGGCATGACCTTTGTATCATTTGCACAGACGAATTGTGTTCACTTGGGCTAGGACATGATCAACCCTGGTATAGCACTCCATTATCTGAAAGACTTGTGTCTACATCGTATGGGACGTTCTGGGGTCCTAATCCTAACGGGTACTATTTGGGGGATGCTGTTCGAGCATCAAAGTCACAACCCTCGTTTTCCAGGACCGACCAGAGGACGGTTCCCCGCAATCAGATTTTGTCAAAGCTCGCAAGTAACCTGGCAGAACTGATGCAAATGCAGGCAGTTTAATTTTGTAGTGTACCCAAACTGAGAAAATGAACTAGTGCACACTGCACACTTTCTCTTTTTCATTTTTCTTTCTTGCTTTCTTTCTTTCTTTCGTTCTGCAATGCTCAGACTCATGAGCAGTGTTTAAATGTCATTTTCCGGTCTCATTGATAATGACGAACAGGTATTTACAGTTTGGCTTGCAAAACTGCATTCACTGCTGTATATCTCTGGTTTGTTGGACCAGCAATGGCCCTGGCCGCCTGCTGCGAAGTACAAGCTCGAAGTAGAAGTTTCAACGTCATTCAGATGTCAAATAATTGAAGTATATTGAAATCGTGTACCGTTCAATAGGTTTAGGTCACCGCACATAATTTTGCACAATAAAATCGTCAGTATCCATCGCAACCATTCACTTGTGGGCCGGTGTTTCTGCATTGTTTTCTTTTGTCAAAGAGAGGAGGGGCTGATGACAGCTTCATTAGAGCTCTTGGAACTGTGAAAGTCGTTCCATCCGTCTAAAGAAGGTGTCATCGACGCGCGGCCGTGTGGGAACTAAGGAGCATTGAAGGTGAGGAAGATGACAACGGCAAGAGTGTCAACAAGCAATATTCACAAGGGGTGCGACAGCGCTCATTTGGAGAGAGCAATGGGCTTTTCGGAGTCTTGGTATAGACTTAGTTTTGAAGAATTCACTATTGAAAGGGGTTGAAGTGTGCAAGATTTTGGGCAATAGCAACGTTGGACCCAGAAATGAAGGTCGAGTAAGGATGTCTTCCAAACAGTGAGAACTTGCAAGACAGAGCTTCTGCGTTCCTCGTGCAATACCAGGAGGCATGCGTTCTCAATTCTCCATTGAGTCGGTTCAAATGCACGCAATGGATAGTATGGTGGCCGAGGAGAAACTTGGCCAAGAGTTTTTTCGGCAGGAAATGTTTTTGAAAGGTAAGGAATGGTAAGGATATGTAAGGATGTGCTTTAAGCATTTTTTTTGCACTCAGGAAAGCCGACAATTTATGTGCCAAAATTGTGAGCCATCCGTACTTTGACCGCTTCATGATGCTGGTGGTTATTTTGAACTGTATAGAAATGGCCATTAGCGTGGAGTTTGACAGAGACAGTGATCCCAGAAATGCTCTTCACACTGCATTGATCGCTTCTGGAAACGCGTTTTGTGTCTTGGTGCCAAATTTATGGCCAGCTGAAGTGAGGAATATTGCGTTGGATTTCACGCAATCTTTGTGTGGGACAGAACGATCAGCTTGTGAAGTTTTGACATCATGCCTTTGCTCACTCCATTTTCTCAAGGATTTCTGATGTTTTGCACTTCTATTGCTCAGCAGTCTTTCTGGCTGTCTAAACTTGCACGGTCCCAAACTGACACATGTGCTGTTCTAGCTGCTAGCTCATGATAGTGAATCTGATGGGATTTTCACCCTCGTTTTTTTGGCCCTTTTTTTAATCTTCTCGGAAGCTGCCCTGATGGAGTTTTTTCCTTGGCCCCTAAGGTATCATGTTCCTTGTGGAGATTGTTCTGAGATGTTTCTCCTATACTCGTTTTTTCCTGGCCTTGCAAGATGGATGGTTCCTGTTTGTTCCTGGGTTTGAGGTCCAGTGATTCTAGTTGAGACAAAGCAATGGACGTGTGACACTATGATGATGAGCATGCTGCATACGATTTTGTTTGAAACTCAATTCATTTAACATTATGCACGTAATGAACTTTGAGAATGCTCTACAGTGGAATCTGCATATCTTACTGAGGATCTGGCTCTCCTCCTCTTGATGATGTGGGAAACATGGGCCATGCCCTTTGTGTCTGTGGCTTGTCCAACTGGACTTTGACCATTTTTCCTATCTCTTCTTCCAAGAATATAGCCAAATTTTCACCATCTTTGCAAAGGAGAAGAGCCAAAAATTATCTCTTTGGGAGTTTGGAACTACAGTGTCGTGGATTGGTAATGGCTATCATGGCTGAAAAAGCCTCATGCAGGCCATGACACACAACGAAGTCAGCGGGGCCTGGCGGATGGCACGAATCTTGCGAGTGCTGCGTACAGCCCGAATGGCCAGGTTGGTTCGATTAATGCCAGAGCAACATGACTGGCATATATTTTCCGTGAATCTGGTTAGCATTTTTGGGCAACCAGGGTCTTCCAATATTTGGGCATTCATGGTTCCATGCGCCATCATTTACTTTTTCACAAGTTCTCAGGCTGATGATCTTGATCAAAGGGATGATAGTTGCTTGTCGATCCGTGTTCTTTACCCTGATGTTGCTTGGCAATGAGTGTTTTTTTTTAATCCAGAAAGACTCAAGAGATTAGGAGGGGTGGTTTTATTTTTTCCAGCCTCGAATACATTCCAAACTGAAAAATCAAGTCTGGGATGATGAAATGATTTTGGAGTCATGCATTGGTTGCAGAAAATCTTGGTTCCATTGACTTTCCTCAGTTTCTGATTTTTTTGTTTTGTTTTTGACTGTGAAAAACTACGTAGTGATTTCCATTTTACCTTTTCGGCAACGGACAAAAACCCAAAACCTTTGAGGCTTTTGTTGATCATCACCTTTATCTTCAGCATCGCCTTTTTAGAATTGAGCTCAGACACTCCCTTGGAGCAGTTGTACTTTCAGTCCATCCCGACACTTGGCCGTTGAGAAGCTAAACTGTCCGTTTTTGCTGTGATACCCAAGCAATTTTCAGAGTTGCTGAATGACAGTTCGCCACATCATGGACATGGCTAATTTGTTTCCCGCCTGAACAATGTGATTTTGGGGGATTCCACCTTCCAAGACATACTACTTCCCATCCTGTGATGTGTGATCTCCCATGTCTCGATGTCTCGCGTGCCAGGGATGCGATCGTTTCCTTGATCCTGCACTGCATCGTTCCGGACCAGGAGGTTTTTTTTAAATCGTTAGCTGACGAAAACTGGATACTTGGGGTGCTGGTGCTGCTCTTCATTCTCTTGGGTTCACTGACTGTCATGAAGCTTGGAAGTTGCACTAAGTTGGACAGCTTTGGACAGCACACAGTTGGAGCCAATAGGTGATGGTAGGCTTTCTGTCAACCAAAGACCATGTGACAGGACTGTTGAATAATCAGTCGCCTGAAAATGAGCTTCTTGTACGAAGTGTGCGAATCTTTACCGTACCTGGAAATGACCAGTGGACCAGTGCATACCGGTGCTGAATGAGGAACATGTTATTGGGCGTCTTAGTGGAAGCTGCTTCTTGGCACCATACTGGTTTGAAATGGGCAAGGGAAATCTTTCATATCTTCGGACTTGTGATGGTCTGGAAAGGAGTTTCAGAATCCTGGTAGTGACTTCAGATGTTTTGCATTGAATTCCTCGCTAATCTTTGGAAATGTAGCCACCAATCTGAAGCTAATCCATGCGGTTTTAGTGAATCAATATACAGTATAGTCTTTTCACCGCAGGTGCGTTGGAAGCAATCGCCAGGTGAAGACTGTGTCCACCATTGAGCAGGAGCAGATGATGGCAGATTTTGCCCGAAAAGTGCCTCCATTTGGACTTCAGAGGCGTTTGACGCGTAATTTATTGTCTTGATTTGTGCTCTTGATTTAAGAAATCCTTCTCTCCGGATCCCAAACTTTTTCAGGCAGTGTTGGGCGAACCAACTTGAGTCTAATGAAAACACATGCATCGCTAAGGTATTGTGGCAGCTTATCCAAGATGGTGATAATGAGCAGGACCAGCTATCATTGTGCACCGTTGACACTCTCAACTTTCCAGCAAGAGCTTGAGTAATACGGCTGGGGTTGATGAATGTCACCTATGGCCATGGTCCAAAGGTCATGAAAATGAAAAGACGTTGCATGTGTTTTTGATTGTTTTTGGATCTGCACCGATCCAGAGCCATTTTTTTTGTTGCCACAGGAGGCAGACTATCACAACCGAATGATCTCTGAGAAGGAGTTCAGGTCATTACTACGAAAGCCCAGGGCAATGCATCCTGACATTGTGAAATCCCAGATTAGGGTATATTATCTTTACACTTTACACGCCGACAGGAGAGACATCATGCGATTTCAGGGGTGCATAGATTTACTTGCCTCATGCGCCTGTCGAAATGCACGTCAAAATGCCCACCTCCCTATACGTATGAAACAATGGCAAAGGATATTAGTTCCATCTGTTTTTGGCAAAGTCTTGGAGATTACAGGGAAGTTGCAGCAGTTGCTGCTGAGGAAAGCTTTGCAGAAGCTTGGTGTGGATGCGTCGGCTGCCTTGGACTCTGGCAAGATGCTGTTTGAAGATGGCCAAGAAGCAGCTTGACTCACAGATGGAGTGGTGGAGCAGAATTGCTTGGCGTAGAGTAATTTGTACCACCAACATCACTGTTTGTAAGAAATTAAGATGAAAACTGCATGGAGTATGGAAAGCACAAAACAAGCCTTTGTGAAGAGGTTGACCCATGTGAGGCATCTACCTTTTTGTTGAGTTGAATGAGAAATGGATAGCTAATTATTTCGCAGGTCTCCTTTGTGGATTTTATGCATGCAATGCTCACCCTTCGTGGTTCCAACAAGACAACTGTCAAAGACATTGTGGAGCTGCGCAAATATATTGGAGAAGAGTTTGGTGGCTGCAATTGGGACGTGGGAAGCGGTTGCTGAGATTTTAGAATTTGTGTCAAATTCAAAGAGCATACAGGCTTCCACACAAAATCTGCACTGATTGTCAGCATCATCCAGGGTAAAACCTGAATTGTTGATGATAGTTTACCTTCGGTCAGATTTTTGTTGGGAATTGTCCTCTACATCTGAACACAGAGCAGGTTGGCCCCGAAGACGTCCCAAGTATCCAAAACCGCCCCCGAGAAAAAAACACAATAAAAGGTCTTCGGCCGACGAACAACCCAACGAAGCTAAGCATCACTAGAAAGGTCATCAAAAGACCGTACCTTTTTTGGGCGGTCTTGACGTTTTCCAAAAACACCCACATGGAAACACTGGCGTTTTCCGTGTTTTCATTGGAGGTTCACTCAGATCCAAACCCTTGTCAGTGAGCTCTGCACTTTTATCGGTGACACAATGTGGACTGATCGAAGCAGAGCCGGAGAAATACTATAAGCGTTCAAAGAATAAGATGCCTGGATCTTCCAAAAACGTTGGAAACTCAAAAGCCACCAAGGTTTTGCTGAAAAAGCTTATCTATCTTGGAAGAAAATTCAGGTATGTAACTTGAGTCAATTGATTCAATCCGCGTCGGATTGGCGCGGATTTGTCAAAAGGGCACAGTGATTTACTGGTCCTTTTTCTGTAATGGTCACAGTTTCAGTCTTGTTGAACACCCTTTCTTGAATCCCCTTTTGATATGGAAAAAGTGTACCTGCACCTTTTTATGGCAGATGTCAAAGTAAAATTCAATGCCCTTTTGTCCTGAGTCCTGCAACCTCAGTTGTGTGAGAATGTGACTGTCTTTCTTTATATTTTTTATATTGCTATTGTCGGGGGTCTTCGAAATGCGGCGAACCGCCGTTCGATGGACCGTGCTGGGAGTGAGTCTTTTTCCGCCTGGCTTCGAGGACAAGAGCAAGATACACCCCCGAAGTTTAACATAGCCCCTGACAAATGGTGGTTGGAAGCCTACTTTCCTATTGGGAAGGTAATGTTTCAGGGGCTATGTTAAACTTCCGGAGGGTAATCTTGTATGATTTGCAAGTAGATTTGTTTTTCCAAGACTTCCAGACTTCCCGACACTTTTTTGACCTGTTCTTGAACTGGGTCGAAGCAATAAAACCAGAGCTTTTATCAGTGGAGCCAAAAAGTGGCCCGCCAGGGTTGAATTGCAAATCTTTTTCGAAATCTGAACTGATCCATAGACCTAAAATATTACTTCTGTGGATGAAACTTCATCACGTTTCCATAGACATGTACACATCTCAGGTGGTTTGGAAGATTTCTTTGGTCAGGTACATCAAGGCTGGTGACCCTCTACCTGATTTGGATCCGAACTATCCGCAGCCCGGAGAAATTAAGACAAGCTTCAGACGGACATATCAAAGCCGAACCTAGCCCATGCCACTGCACTGTGCTGGTCTATATATGTATATATTATAATAACTAAAACTGTAACGCATTACCATATGCACAGTATGGATACCTTGATGATTCAGTCAGAGCCAATGTTTGCACAGTGTCGCCCAAATCTTCAGCCCATGACAAGAAGTCTCCGTGATGTCCGCATGACCACACGACTTGGCCTTTTGTTATATTCAAGCTTATTATATTGCCCAAACAAAATAGCTGATTCCATCAGAAGCACGTGAGATTTGAAACACCATAGATTTCTCATAGCACCTTAGACACTCAATCCTGAGTGCCAAGAGGTTTTCGGTTGTATCGAGTGGTTGTGGTTGTGGATGAAGCCAAGGCCAGCTCCCTCAGAAACCCCGTGGATCAGGGAGCTACAAAAAAAGTCCGAGCTCCTCAGGTGGCCTTGATTCAAGGCCTGAAAATTCACATGATGAGTTGGATATTCCCACATCAAGATGGCACATGTCATTTGCTATATATGTATATCATAGGAATATATATGTAAATCATAGGAATATATATATATATATGTATGTAAATCATAGTAAGTGTTGTACCCACTTCTCTACAAATCAATTATCGTCTGAAAGTCTATTTATGAAGTCTATTAAGTTCACAAGTCCACAGGTCTGAAGCAAGATCGACTCTTTGGTCTAAACTCCTAATGTTTCCCTGTGATAGGGAATGGTCATCAACCCAATCGTAGCGGTTTATATATATTCTTTATAAGGATTTCTTGGCAAAGGTGGGATGGTCATTCTCTATTGTAGGGACTTTTGACCATATTTGACCATGGCACATAGAACAACTCCAAACGTAAGAGAGATCCCAAGATCTAGAATGTGAGATATAGCGCTGACATACCGACGGACTATGCCTTGTTGGGTTGACGTATCCATCCATCAAGGTAGCTTAGTGATAAGAAGTCAACGCTTCGACCCGAGGTCTTGGGAAAGAGAGCCTATTCTCAGGACATTTTTGTGTGTGACAACTTGTTCTACTCAGAGGGCATCGCTGCAACATGATAGAAATGATGATGCCGTGCATTTACCATCATATTTATAGTAGCAATCATAATTAGGGAACACAATCATCGTGACAATCGTGAATATCATATTCATTATATTTCATTATACTCATTACAGTGATCAACATAATAAACATCATTAGAAACTATCACCATGATAAGAATCATGGTACAGTATTGACTAGTAGCGACAATAGCAACCACCTACTACTACTACTACTCCTACTACTCCTACTACTACTACTACTACTACTCCTACTACTCCTACTACTCCTACTACTCCTACTACTCCTACTACTCCTACTACTCCTACTACTCCTACTACTCCTACTACTCCTACTACTCCTACTACTCCTACTACTCCTACTACTCCTACTACTCCTACTACTCCTACTACTCCTACTACTCCTACTACTCCTACTACTGCTACTGCTACTACTACTACTACTGCTACTACTACTGCTGCTACTACTACTACTACTGCTACTACTACTACTACTACGACTACGACTACGACAAATGATCAATGAGGAATGATGAATGACAAATAGGAAATGATACATGATGAGCAATGCATAGTGAATAACAAATAATAAAGAACACCTAGGAAGAATCACCACCATGTGTTTTTATTACAATCACCATGGCCTTGATCAGGATGACATATCCCATCACTATCATGATTGTGTTGATGGTCCTTATCACATTTGTGGCTTTCGTTCCTCAGCTTTCAGCTTGACTAGTGAGCAGGACGCGCTTCTACTTAATGGATGAGATGACGAAGATTCAGTCACTCAGCTTAGTGAGAAGGAAAGTCGAACGGAGAGTATGGAGTGAATGCATTTTGAAGCATGACTTGCTGAATGTGTTGTGTGAAGCTTGATACCACTGCCGGTGTGACAAGTACCATAGGTTCCGACACCATTCCGTCAAACTTGTGCCCAGGCCGAATCCGTTTGGAGAAAGGAAAGACATGGTCAGATGGACAGAGGTGTCCTGTTTTCCGGGGACTTTGCAGGGTGTATCGAAGCTGACAGAGCTTAGCAAAACCTTGTTCAGGATCCAGTGAAATGGGACGTCCTTACAGCAGATGACTTGAAGACTGCGCAGAAATATGGCGTGGGTCCCAGGCAAAGTAGCATCGAATTGAAGCTATTAATAGGCATACAGCTGGGATTTTCAATTGAGAAAGCTTGACACATGCAGTTCGAGTTCAAAGCCACCCAGGATCCAGAAAATTCATGGACTTTGACAGTATCTATCTCTATAATGTGTGACATCCAGAGATCACATTCCAATTTGTTGAACATTGCTTCCCCTTTTGCCTGTTTTTGCAAGGCAAGGTGTTTCTTGATGAGGAGAGGGGAGTGTCAGTGATCTGAGTATGTTGTTTGAGCAACAGCAGTACTAAGATTTCAAAAGGTTTTGGGACAATGGAAATAAGAAGGATCAAACTTGATTAATGATCAATGGGGAATGGAATGACTGAGCGGTTGAGTCGAAGCTTTGCCGAATGACATGGAAGGACCTCACAAGTGAAGACATGGGCTGGAGGTCCTACATATATACCGCCGCTCAGGCGGATCTGGGGCTGGTGGTTCTTCATGAGTTGACGTCCTGAAAGGCTATCTCCTTTGCGAAATGCCACCAGGACCGTGATTGGGTGGCCAAGAATTGCAACATCACACAAACGATTGCAATGTCCTCAGCGACCACGGCAAGGTCCTAAAATGGTGCCCAGATGTCCAAATGCCCAAAGATGCAAGCACAGATTTGTGACAACCATTTGGTGAATGACTGTCCACTGTCCACCCCGCGAGCCAAATGAGCTAACCATTGGGTGTGCTTTTCACTGAGGAACTCACAAAAGCCTTCCAAGAACAGTTGGAGCTCATCAAATCGCGGAAGTTTGGGGAGTGAGCGACAGCGAGCCATGGCCACAGATGGTTGGCGATGAGAGTCAAATCTTGTGATTCTACGGTTCTGACCGGCCAAAGAATGGCTATTTACTTGACCGTTGATCATTGTATTCAGCAGAGACACTCTTTCAGAGGTGTTGGGTGAGCAACAATTTTTCCCTTTGCCCGCAACCAACCATTTCTTGTGATCTCATTGCAACATCAGCATGCTCACCCATGCCAAGCACAAGTGTGCACAAAAAGTGTGTTGCTCGGACCAGGACAGCTTCAATAGGTTTGTGAAAACCTCCCATTCGTTGAGTTTTTTTTCACGATTTCACTGCCAAAGCAACGACCAATACAAGGATTCTGTTGACCAATGGATGGGTCGTACTGGTCAAATCTTGTAAGCACAAGACAAGATCCGAGACTTTCAACTTGCTTCCGATTTGCCGATTTCAGGTCTAAGAGGTCTGGATAAAACTTGTGGGAAAGATCTACCTTTGGTTTGCTGTAGGTTTTGGTTTTGTTGGAGATGTCAGGCTAATCCCCTTAGTTGTACAAAACCCGGAATCCATATCAAGTGGATGCTAGCCTGAGGGGAATCCTCTTGATTGGTGGGTGGGATAACCTAATGACCTTGCTTCTTCCAAGCTTCGTGAGAATGGGCGCATTTGCTGTCAGTTGGCCATTGAGCTTTTTGACTTGAAAGACACGCCTGATGCCGATGCAGACTCTCCAAAGTGTGTTTGCGCCTTGGGGCTGCAACTCTGTAGGATTGAGAACCCAAGAAAACAGACCTTGCTTTGTCCACACTTGAGCTTGGATTCAGTTTTTCTTCGCGTAGGTATCCCGTGTCTTCCTCTCCTGGCACCCCGAGTTCCAAACAGCCTACTCATTTCAGATGTGAGAAGATCTGGTTGAAGATTGCTGTACTACTAAGGCTATGGGCTGTTTGGGAGGAGTTCCTGTGCATAATGGACAGGCAGGATGGTGGGAAAGTTGCCAGTGAAATAATGAAGCTCCATATGTGTGGAAACGAGGTGAGCGTCTGGTAGTCCAAGTCTCACAGTGGGAACACGATTGGTGTAGTGTACTTGATCTCGATGCTCCTTGAAGTGACAACTGGACATTAGAGCCAAACATGCAGCATGTGAATGCATGTGACACATAGACACCAAAGACGTTTGCAATCAGAAAGATCCCCAGAAGGTCTCTGCGCATGTTTTGGTGTAGCAGGGGCCCGGAAGGGGCAGGGAGCTGCGCAGAACGTGGAGAAGGTTCGGGCAGGTTTCGCGCGAACGTTTCTGGACGTGAAGATGGCGTTTAAGAGGAAGGAGCTGAAGGTTCCGGAGGGTTCCGGAAGGCTCTGGAAGAGGAAGTTGCTGATTTTGTGATTTTGGAGGGTTGCTATTGCATGCTGCTGTTGGTGATACCACCTGAGGTTTTCCAGTTTCACTTTCATTTTCTGGGGTAGCCATACCATGGTTGTACCATGGTTATACCGTATTTACTGTCCTGCAGATTGTGGATCATGCAATGCCAACGGGCTTCCGCTACAAGTTGGGGTGACTCAGCATTTGGCGAGCTTCAACTGGACAACAGTTGACATCACCGCAGGCTGAACTTTCTTGGTCTAGAGCCAATGTATATTAGTATAGTATGATGTCAAATCATGTTTGTGCTTTAAACTATGAATTTGTTGTTTGCAGAGTACCTATGTAAATCATCTCTACCATCAACTTGCATCGCAAAACATCATGATGATGTGGACTTCCAGCATTGACCGTTTTTGACCCGATCCTAAAGGCTATGGCTTCTAGCAGCCAGCATGAGCGAGTGGAGGGAAGCTCTGCCTGACAAGCTTCTTGGCATTGGAAGAAATTTCCAGATCTCTAAATGTTCTGATGGGCCTAAGAAAGAAGTTTCTTGCACCACTGCAATGTTGTTGGACCACTTTTTTTTATAAAAGAAACATGGCCGTTCGTGGCACACTTGGTCTTTTTCTGCAAGGTGTTGGTCTTGCACGTTTTGTCTTGGTTGTTATAGCATTGTGGTATTCCAAGTGGTTCATATGCTCCATAGAATCTGCGTCAGGGCACGACATTGCCTGGATTTTGACTTTGAATACAGCGTGAAGTTCGAGACAAAGCTGACGCCTTTCGAGGTGAGAAAGCCAACAATGCCAAGAACGACTTTGTTGAATGACTTGGATGAGATGTTTGAAACAAGATCCATCCTAGGATTCCAACATTAGAATCATTCTGTTGAGTTCAAGGAATCCTTCACCAATTACCTGGGATGTATTTTTTAACCGTGTTTCATTAATGGTAAATATTAGATACCAACCTCAACTGATGAGTGTTCCCGGATACGAATTCCCATCGTTGCAGGTGGGTCCATCGGCTTGGATGTGTGAGTTGGGAGCCCCGAACGGGGGTGATTCCCAAATTGAAGAAATGGATGGAAGACAAAGGTGCGTCTGAAATCCAAAAAAATGGGGTTTCCTAAAATGGTGCTTACCCAACAACCATAGGTTTTTTTCCTACTAAAAATGATCAGCACTTGGGGTGTGAAATGGGGGTACCACTATTTTCGGAAACATCCATATTTTGAAGTATGATGATATATACTGTAGGCTATTCTGTTGTTTTGAATGTGTTGTTTTGTTGGTTTTCTCGGCAAGATTTTACCTCACATTTGTCAGGTTTGCTCGGCTGCCACGAAGAATCGTCCAATCACCCAATAAGCTTTCAACCGAGAAGGCCCATCAGAAGCGCAAAAACGACATGAGCTGTCTGTGGGAAGATAAATGGTCTCCATTGATTGTTGCTAGGGAACCAATCATCCTCAGTTTGATGTCGTGAAGAGAAGCGCGTGAAAGCGTCATTTTGGAACTCAGCCACAACCATTCTCAATGTGTGGCAATTTCTTTGTTCTTCTTGTTTTTCACCCGAAGCAACTTTGCAGCATTTGCCTCCCTCCAGTTGAGCTCGAGTGGTGCGGAATACATCTATGGCAGAAGCCGCACTGGCGAGTCTCTTGGGAGTTGGGTAGAATGACGCAGGAATGATGTGAAATGAGACGTGAAAAGCATGAAAATTACGTGAAATGAGACGCAGTATTCGAAGAAACTACAAATACCCCAAGGCCGACGAGCATTCTTTGATGGGAGTATATTATATGTTATATATTATATATTATATATTATATATTATATGAGATCAGATATTTTTCTATTTAATACAAATGGAACACAAGCTTGCCCATAAACAAAAAAAAACGTAGAGAGCTGAGTACTTTTGTTTTGTCTAAGGTTANCGNGCTATTCTTTTGATGGGAGTA
Source organism: Breviolum minutum Mf 1.05b.01 (assembly GCA_000507305.1). Lineage (NCBI taxonomy): Eukaryota > Dinophyceae > Suessiales > Symbiodiniaceae > Breviolum > Breviolum minutum. The sequence goes on along the minus strand of DF244302.1, from coordinate 14,753 downwards.
TATTATATGTTATATATTATATATTATATATTATATATTATATATTATATATTATATATTATATATTATATATTATATATTATATATTATATATTATATATATATATATCTATACATAGAGAGTCATTGAACATGATAATATGCACACATGTATTGGCCCATTCAGAGGGTAGCATTGCAGCCAGGTATTTGGATCCGCGATCGCTTTGGTTTTCCACCTGAGGAGGCGCGAAAAAAAAAGTTGGTCCCGTGGGTACAGTAGCTGTAGCTGTTGGAAGTTAGAATTCGTAACACCTTTTTGGCACTGCAAAAATAGATTGCGAATCAGATTCGGTCCTCCTTTCATCGAATCTGTCATCGAATAGTGGGCAATGCTCAGCTCCACGGAGTGGCGAAACTCCGAAGAAATTATGACGGCAGGAATAGGATCTCCAAAAACCAGAATTGTGAGGATGTTTGGTATGATTGGGACTGAAACAGGGGATAAACTCTTGATCAATTGGACTGACTTGACCCAGTGAATAAGAGGCTCGGCCACTCCCTCAGATGTAACTTTGCTGTCAGGTAGAAGACATGGAGCACGAGATCATGCTGGAGGCCACAAGATCCATCCTTTTTTTTGGCACTTGCAAAGAGATGATGCGACTGTCACAACAGGTCTCAGAGGCGTGTATCTTTCGTGCGACGACGCATCACTCCGATGGGGTCGACATTCGTTTGAAGTTGACCATGGAAACAGCTGAAGGCCATTTTTTGTGAACTCGGAGGTGAATTGGGTGATGAACATTTAGTTGTTTTATGTTTAAGTTGGTTTGTGGAACCTTGACAATACTTTGGAAGTAAAAAATCTGACATATCTGTGTGTCTTGTTATGAATGCCAGCTGGTAGGCTGGGAGTTTTGGACTCATTTTCAGGGTTATGTATATACTATTACACAATTCTATTACAGTGGCTCTCCCCGGTCTGCCCCCAAAAGCCAATTGGGATAGATTCGGTGCACAACCATGCTGCAAAGACCAACATTTCGTTCTAAGCAAAACGCATTTTTAAAATGTGTGCCATCATTCGTCCTGGATGAAGCTCTCATGGTTTCGGCTTGAATTCCTTCCCATAGGTTCAACGGTAAGATGTTTTTAAACAGATGATTTGCAATTGCGACAGCTCGGTTGTCAGGCCAGGAAAAACGGCAAGTGCCCTGCTCCCAGTTTCCAAGGTGTCACAAGGTCACCCTTGATGCATTTGAGAAGGATTTGAATTGCATTGTAATGTCGCACTTGCTTAGCAACTTGCATTCTAGAGGTGTTTCTTTTCTGTTTAAGGTGCCAACTTAGTGTCACGCCGTTCAAGCACATGCCTTCTGAGCTTCAGGTGCAAGAGCATCAAACATCCGGGGCCGGTTCCACGTCAAAGCATCTTTTGCCTTCTTCAACCAGGCGACTACCGTTGAACTTAGAAGTGGAAGGATGCTGAAACTCACAACTTCTTACAAGAAAGCATAGATTGCTGAATGCTGGTAGTTTTTGTTTGTTTATTTATGTTTATTTGATTGAAACAAGGTAAGAACCACACGTATTTCTTGGATTTTCTGGGTTTTTCCAGATATCTCAGCCAATCCTCTCCTGCGATTGGAATCGATTGGAATGACAGGTCGATATTCTTTGACTTTTTACGCACAATATCCCCTCGGAGGTGCCAAACTGATTGCCAGTTGGTGTTGCTGGAAGCAATTACCGTAATTTCCAAATAGATACAAATAGTGTAAGAGTAGTGATAAGGCTTTGCCTTACCCTTCGTATCATCCCCCCGTCCCCCCCACATCATCATCAACTTTTCCACCACCACCCCCCAACATATGCTTCTAGTTCCCAAATGTCTTGTCCAATTACATTTCCTAACTTTACACTCACACACTTCACATTCAATTTCCCTCTGCCAATATTCCTTGCTATACACCTTTTTCTCATCCCTATGTTCATCCCAGTAGTTCTTGTTCATGTCCCTGACTTTCTCCTCATTCTTCTTTGCCTAGTTTTCCCTATATCGCAAGCAAACATTGCATGTAGCATTTTCTCCCCTGTATAATTCAAGCACTCTCCAACATCCACATTTTCTAAATTGCTTCTTCTCAACTTCTTCTACTCCCTTTTCATTCTCAATGTGCTTCTTGGTTTTCAAATGCTTTGTCCATCCCAATGTCTTAATATTATGCCGGCAAACTTCGCAGCAAATTTCCTTACATTTCGTATCTGGAATTTCATCTTCCATATCCTTAATATCTACTACTACTATTCCTTTAGATATAGATGATACGAAGGGTTATGAGGATTTATAACGGATGCAAAACCAAGACTGCAGTTTCATGGTGACAGGGCAGCAAACAATGTCCGCGAAGCCCGATTCTGTGCGCCAGTATATCAGCTTTGGTTACGTAGGATTCAGCTTGCAGCAGCTGCAGGTTTACACCCATGCAGCGACTTCTTTGCGCAGGCGACTGCATGTGGAGCTGTAGGGTTGGACCTGACCGGGTCCAAGGAACCGGTGCGATTGCCATGGCGGCCCGTGTTTTTTCCTTTGCAGGTTGGTTTGCGTCCTGTCGCCCTGACGGATCAGAACAAGCGCCAAAGCTGTATCTCTCAGGCGTTTAGATGAGAGATTTTGGGATTTATGCCTGGATTATTGAAGCAGAAAGACCATCTGATGCACAGCACGATGCTTAGCTGCAGGCCAGTGACATGAACAGCTTGCAGGCACTGGAATGGAACGAGGAAAGGAGCACACGTTGGAGGGCTGCGCAGGAAATTCATCTCACAGAAGTGATGTGTTCCCAAAAACCATACCCAGGACACAATTCAAGTGGCAAACTATTTCAGTTTCTTTCTGACACAACCTCCTTTTCCAACTGCCATAGCAGCCTTTCTACATCCCCAGAAAGCCCCCTCAGCCACTTTAACGGTGTGGGGACGTGTGTCCTTCGCAGTTGCTTGAGCATCACACTTTTGACCTGATGTTTCGGCTTCAGCAAGGCTGGTGCAAACGCATCAAGGCTGATATAGGTGCCATTTATTGGATGTACATCATTCCGACAAAAGGAGATATCTGAGATACTTGGTACTTTGTGGTTTATCTGTTTTATGTCAAAAAATGCTCAAGCCAAAAAAAGTTCCATCCTTTTTAAAAATCATCAAAAAACTTCCCAGGGAAACCTCCAAAGGGAGGCGATTCTGAACTTGGTGCCATGGGTCAGTGCTGTGCCAATCCCCACGACTTGGACGACTTTGATGCTTGGAATATGATGGTGGTAACAAAGTGCACAAAAACGGAATTCTGTTGAATAGCACTTCATTTTATTTTACCTATTCCAAAATGGCAGTGTAATTTTTTAAAATCAAAATCGATTTCACGGCCATACCTATTCCGAATACCTTCCTGGAGTTTCTTGACAAATGCACCAAGCAGAATCAACGTTGGCTAAACAGGGAACCTAATAGTAGTGATAGCCCATGCCTTGCAAAATTTTGCTTCACGTGATGATCTTATTCGAGAGTAGCCACTTTGGCTTTACACTCATTTCCACAATCATTTGATGAATCACGATAATCAAATAGACCTCAGTACCAAGAGTCACAAAAGCTGAACCGAGGGATCTTGCGGTGTTGAGACCTGTTTTCTCGTCAGTATGAAAGAGAATCACACATAAATGGTACATCATTTTCCTTCCACAGGGTTGTTTTTTGTCGGCTTTTTTGTTCCTGGGTTGGAAAAGTGCCGTTGAAATCTGTTGAAGGGCGAAACCTCCATTATTTTGGGATGTGCTAAAACCCAAGGAGTCCTTGCCAGTCGATCGACTCCAGCAGGGTCTTGGACCCGAGACGGAAGTGATCGTCGATGCACCTCCACCTGAGGGGATGGGTAGGACTGGGATTGTGGATTCGATTTCAGCAAGCTCCTGTGCGTGGCTGTGGGCTGTTCGGATTTTTTGTTTGGAGCCCCTGGGTTGTTGATGGAAGACAGTTTCAGAGAATGTCGTTGAGGCATATCAAGAAGAGGAATACCTTGTCAATGACTTTGCATTTTGCTCTTTCTGAAACAAACACAGCACCTGAACACATGCAATTTTGAAATTAAGAGGGAAGTAGTCTTCCAAGCATCAACATTCAAGTGACGGGAGTATACCTTTTTTGGGTTCGTATTGTCCCCAGCGATCACATAGTCATTGAAAATCAATTGCATGGTGTGAATATGCCAAGAGCCACAATTGCTGAGTACAAAATTCATTCTCCCAGGGAGCTTATTTTCCAAGCTTAGGGACTCAAGTTCTTGCAAAGCACTTATCCGTTGACACACACACACACACAACTTAAAGATACCAAAGATTCTGAGCAAAGCCAGTCTCTAGGGATGGGAAGATGATGTGCTGCAAGCATTTGCATTACATCTATATATATATATGTCGCTGTTATAGAAGGTCACATCGTGTGAACTGATATAATATATTTCGCTATCATATGTCATATAATCATACCTTGCCTTAGGTATCATATAGGGTACATGAACTAGATAATAACTAGCTAGCATAAAACTCTGCAGCTCCAAGATTTGAGGCATCCACCATCGCTGAATTTGCCAAGCGCTTATGGCCTTTACTCTCTCAACTTGCAGAAGGACTGCCAACGATACCAACCACTGACAACTGTGGGTGGTTGATGGAAGAAATCCGGCTCACCATCTGGGATGTATAAAACCCTGTAAATAATGGGATAAACCTGGATAAACTGCCAATCTCAACTGGTGCATGATTTTGGCCACCGACAGTGAGACGCTCTTTCCGTCTTGATGGCTGAAAAAGATTACATGAGATGTACAAAGCACTGTTGTTGATGGGACAAACTTAACTAAATATATCAACTCCTTCCTGATCATCCCCCATCATCCCCAATTGACATTCTGAAACTTGTGGATTTGGGGTTCGTACAGAGGTTATTAGGTTACAGAAAACATCACCTGTATCAACTCTTCCCAGGCGACCCTCGTGCGAAAATGTGAAGCAGGAATCCGTAAGAAAGCACATGACAACCAGATTGTTTTGCGAAGGAATTTTTGTGAATGAAGTGATCCCGAAGTTGAACAAGACGCTGCCCGGGATATTTAACATCAGAGTCTTGCCAGATTTAAGTCTTTTTGCCGTCAGCTTTACAGGACCTTCGTGGAAAAGTTGTTGAAAATTCATTCAAACTCCCACGAGTATTTCTTATGTTCACTGTGTTTTTTGTTGGGAATTGACTCGGAAACAGCCTGATGCCCAAGGCCTACGCAATTTCACGATTGGAAAAAAACCACCCACCTTTGGACAGATGAGGCGTGGGGGTGAAGAATTGAAACAACTGAATTGCTGTATTCAAATGATGTGCCAAATGTCTGAAATGATGAAAATTGTTGACATTTCTTTTTGGAAGGGATTTCTTGGGTCAAATACAAAAGGATCATTGTATCATTTCATGAAGTTGAGGGAGAAAAATGTCAAGTACAGCAAGGCAGGGGCCAGGTGTCCCTTCCCCTCGATGTTTTGTGAGGATCATCGAGACCGAAAAGGTGATTGAGATGAGTGGAGAAAATACGGATCGCCTCTTGGGTGAAAAAATGGAGCGTTTTGCAATGGTTAGTGATGCAAAGTGTGGTTCGAGAGATAGATTTTGACCAGCAATTTGAGAGTATGGTTTTATGATTGAAGAAAAAGAAGTAGAAGAAGACAAAGAAGAAGTAGAAGTAGAAGAAGAGGAAGAGGAAGAGGACCAGGACACCTTGTCCGAGGATGACGATGACGATGATGATTCTCCATTCTTTACATGAAGCTTAAAGGCTAAAGAGGCTAAAGGTTGGATCCAGTAACTTTCAGCGCTGGATGGCTGGATGACATGGATAATCTCAAAATGGTGGGACTACGACCTTTTTTGGGATGCGTGGAGTCCAGTCGCTTCCGCCTCGAGGTTTGAGAACAGTTCTGCCATTTATTTGGGACTCTCAATCCGGGCTTGAAGCTGTCGGACGTCTCAGCCGAAGCTGCCAATTTTTGAAGCGTTTTGTCACACTGTGGATTATGCAGAAGACAAGTGGCAAAGTGACGAATTGCATGTTACCACAACATTATATAATGTCAGTCTTTTGCAGATCCGCTTACCGACTGCTTCAATATACTTCAACAATAAGGGTGGTATCACGAAGTGTTTCTATCATACTTGTACTGCTCATTGACTGGTCGACATCACCACACCCACAGGTAGTGGCTGGCTTCCACGTGGGTGTTCAGAAGATTCAAATCAAATCAGAGATCCTTGCCGGGGCCTCTAAACCTATATATCATTCTCATCATATTTTGAAAAAGAAAAACAGTTCTTGGACTCACTATGTTGTGACCTCAGGTTGACTGGGGCCCGATTTTGGAGACTTGGATAGAAATGGTGGGGTCTGTGGGGTCCTTGCAGTGGGCTTCCCTGATGCCGAGGATGTTTATCCCATCCTTAGCGGAGTCTCCATCACGATGCCTGATCCACCAACCATTGTGACCCGGCAGAAGCTAGAGGGACGGCGGGATGGTGGGTGGGAAAGCAGCAGCAGCAATGTAATCATCATCCATCATCCTTCATCCTCCATCCTTCATCCTTCATCCACCACCAGCATCATCATCATCATCATCATCATCATCATCATCACCACCATCATCATCATCCTTCATCCACGATGAGCAATCCACCACCATCATCATCATCATCATCATCATCATCATCATCATCATCATCACTATCATCACCATCATCACCATCATCACCATCGTCACCATCATCATCGTCACCATCATCATCGTCACCATCATCATCATCATCATCATCATCATCATCATCATCATCATCATCATCATCATCACCATCACCACCATCACCATCAGTGTCAGCGTCAGCATCACCATCACCATCACCATCACCATCACCATCATGATCATCATCATCATCATCATCATCATCATCATCATCATCATCATCACCATCATCATCATCCTTCATCCACGATCAGCAATCCACCACCACCAGCATCATCATCATCATCATCATCATCATCATCATCATCATCATCATCATCATCATCATCATCATCATCATCATCATCATCATCATCATCATCATCATCATCATCATCATCATCCGCAGCAATAGCCGTAGCAGGAGCAGCAACATCCTCGTCTCCCTCATCATTCCTACATCCACTGTTTGCCCCAGGACTTTGATTTGACCGGTGCAGCCACCCTGGCTGAGCTACCTCCCATCAGATCGGCCATTTTCAAAGCGACCCTTGGTGCGATTTGCCAAAAGATACTCGTAGTTGAGTAAAGGGCCTCTCCAAACCATTACATCAGAGTTGTGCCACTTTATTTTGGGGTGTAGTCTTGTACAGCTTTTTGAAGACATCTGATCATTCGATATGAAATTTCCAAACTAAAGGGACCTGGATCAGGCAGCTTCGCAATGATGTGCACCAAGGATCAATGGTGGAATTGCAGGTTCAATGGTGCTTCCGAATCGGCTGGGAATACCAGCAGGAGCGCTCGAATTCCCTAAGTGTTTGTGTAGCAGCACCAGCGAAGACAAAATATGATATGAGCATTGCAGACGGAAATGGGCATTTCCGTATTTTGATGTCCTTGTGCTTCTGCGTCATCCTCCCTGCAGAAATGTTTGAAAGACTCACCTTTAGATACATCATGGATCAACGAGGCACATCGTTTTTTCTTCGGGATGCCTTCCGTGGAAACTCAGGACGCGAGCGTGGGGTGAAACCCTGGATTGTCACTGGTCCAGCACCAATTGGACTTCTAAAAGTCAAGGTGCTGCGTTGAGATGACGGGTGGATAGGTGAATCTCCAACCGGTAGCCAGGAGTTTTTTTAAATTATGCGCCAAAAAATAAAACTCAGTAGCATTTGTTTAAGATTGTCATATTGGGACTTGAAAAGGATCTTTATTTTGGGTGCAACACCTGTTGTTTAGTGAAGGGCCGCATATGCAGCCCAGTTGGAGATCAAAGCCAGGTGATGAAGGCTTCCAACCTTCCCAATGAGGACAGGTTTGAAACATCCTAAACCAAGTGATGCACCAAACGAGACGTGCACAAAGATCATGGTATCGATTTTTTCTAAAAGCTCTCAAGGAAGCATGAGATCTGATTTGGTTTCTATAATTGCTGTTCGTCAGCAAAGACGGTGGTTTAGAGTATCAGATACATGGAGTGTATCCTGGGGAAGGTGCTCTTTGCACCACCCAGGGTAACCCTGCGAGGCCTCAGTTTTTCCAATGCAAAGGTATCAACCCAAATCACGAAACTGCAGGACATGACTGGCCAGAGCGATCCTTTCGTGGAGGCGCGGAGGAATTTCTTAAAAGACCAAGACCCAACTATCGGTCCCAACCAACCTTTGTTTTTATTTTTTGTGGTTTTGTAACGGAAACCCGGTTAATTTTAAAGTCAACCACTGGAAACAGAGAAAGGAGATGATGCTGTTTCGGATGCTGAGTTGAGTTTGAGCAGCTGACAGGTGAAGATTGGTTATCACGAAAAGAATTTCAAATCCAAGGTTCGAGATGAAAGTTGCTCTGAAAAACGGAAATGAATGGAGTAAACTCATGGGAGATTTAGAGGAGACTTTTGAGATTTAGATAGATATCTATACAAATCTGTGGTTGAAAGTAGAAAGAATATCTTCAACATAGATATGAATAAGTTAGGACACCTCTGGCAGACGCAGGTTTTTCCACAAGTCTGTTTTTTGATTTGAACATGTTTTCGCTGTGCAATGCCGCAATGTTGGATCTCCATCATTGAGAAACACGCAGGCGTTGTATGTACGACTGCGTTTCCAGCGGACACAGTCGAATCCGAGTATTCAGAACTAATTATTAATTAATCTATCATACGATTTATTGATGAACTAAACTGCACACAGTTGTTTTTTTTGTGATCAATGCATGCAATGATTTGAAAAGAACAGGTCATCAATGATGCTGCCAACCCGGTGTGGAATGAGATCACCCATGCCTTCCCGAGCTTTTACTGCAGAAGAGCTGTGTGATGATTGTGTGATGTGGGATTTTTTCGACCTGTTTTTGACGGTAAGATGATGCAGGACAGGTGAACTTTCACCATTTTTGATCCGGTTTCTACACTCAAAACCAACAACAAGTTGCCAGTAGTTTGTGAATCGTGGCAGTTTTTTGCGTCTCACCACTGACCACCTTTGACATCCCGCTTTTTGTAGGGGATTTTCGATCTGCTGCTATGCACAAGTTGACAGTTGACAGATAAATGACTTGCCAATAGCATTGCACTCTGAGGGTCTATACGCTCTTCCAGAAAGTCCAAGCCTTTGTCTCCGACAGTGACTTCTGGACCCCTAGTGTAGCGACCTCAGAGCACTCAGGAACTCAGAATCAGCGGTGGGATTGGGAGTTGTTTTAGGCCATCATTTGGGGATTCCTTGATTTGGCGCATGAGAAAATACCTCCACAGCAATCAGGGCGTTGTTCACAGAGCGGAGCCTAACAGGTTTTTTGTTGTTGCCAAGGATGCCATCGGTGGCTTGAAAGATGTCTACATCTATGACATTATCCGCCTGAGCGGTCCTGCGGACTGGAGCTTTTTTTTCTGAGAAAAAAAACCGCCAATTTAAAGGCCTCAAGGCTGATGATTTCCATTGATTCTTTTTTTGAAGTTGAGAGAAGTCATTTTTTTAATGTCCGGGGGGAGGAATTTGATCTCTACAAGAAAGATGGCACCAAAGTTGAAAACGCGAAGGCTGGGGATTTTTGGGCCAACTTTGAAGCACGTTGCGGTGTCATGTTGAGTCAAATCCGTGTCTCAACTGCCGCAGATCACCCTGGGCTTTGAGTGGCGAGAATTGACATTATCCAACAAAGACCTGCTAAAGATGGCCAAGTCGGTTCCTCCAATTAAGGAGGCACCACGGGAGTTTCCACATGTCATCTCTGTGTCTCGGAGCAAAAAGATAGTTGATATGATGTTGATATGAAATGGCAGGCTTTGTATTTGCAACATAGGTGTGCATATACACACACACACAATTTCACACAGATGTATTACGATAGTTACAAACATATACGTCTTTGTGTACCTATGATTGTGCCCCGCAGTTTTTTTGTATGCCCTACGCGTAGACGTTTGAGAAAAGAACATTAGTAGATGCGGCACCATTTTTGCCCAATCATGGAACGCACGTACACCCACTGATCCAGAATCCGGAATAGTTGTCAGTCATTTGATTTCAGATGGCTCCTCCTGCTCCTGTTTTTCCGGTCCTGGTTTTAAGTTTGTTTTGAGCTTCTACTCGTGGCATCACAGTGGTTTTCTTGTATCATCATGCTAGCATCCAGAATCAGGGATGGGGGTGCTGAGGTCTTGGTCGACAAAGTGATTGGTGGGCCTGTCGAAAACGGGATTACCCATGAGTTGGAGGTAGCCAGCGTTGAGATGATGAATTGTGTCCTCTTGTTTTGTGTACGCCCCTGGATTCAGCCTTGGTCTTCGTGTTCGTGTTCGTGTTGTTGTTGTTGTTGTTGTTGTTGTTGTTGTTGTTGTTGTTGTTGTTGTTGTTGTTGTGTGTGTGTGTGTGTGGTGTGTGTGTGTGTGTGTGTGTGTGTGTGTGTG
>DF244301.1:0-22323 GCA_000507305.1 Breviolum minutum Mf 1.05b.01 | reverse complement strand
AAAAAAAAAAAAACTACTTATTTTTTTCGGTAAAAAACGAGTAATATAACAAAAAATATAAATAATATATAAAAATTTATAATATTTATATAATCGAAATATTTAAATCCATTTATTAATCAATAAATTATATAATTTAATAGATTTTAATTTAAAACCGATTACAATATATTTAATTAAGATTATCTTAATTCCTAATTTTAAATACCGATTACAATATCTTTATCTTTATTCCTAATTTTAAATTTCTTCCTTTTACAAAAAATCCTTAATATTAATAATTAATACATCGAAATTATATTTCTTATATTTTTCAAATAAAATCAAATTTATTCCTTTTCAAAAATTTCAAAATAAATTCAAAATATTTTATTTTCCAATATTATTTATCATTACCGAATTTATTAATTATTATTATTAATTTTTAATTATTATAAAATATTTTTTAATTTTGAAATATACATTCTAATTTTATTATAATTAAATATTTTCTTTAAAATATTTATATATGTTTTATTGATTTATTATATTTATATTTTTATTATTATTATTTTTTAAATTTATAATCTAATTAATGAATATTAAATAATACCCAATAACAATAATTTTACATTTTAATATACATATTAATTACCATATATTTTTATCATTGCTATAACAATTTTCAATCAATTTGAAGCAAACATTATTGCAAAATATGAAAAATATATTTAAAATATATTTCTTTTTTAATATACTATTAAATCGATCGATCAGGAAAAACTCCTTTTAGGAGGAAAAAAACCTGATCTATTTTCGGACGGGTACTTCTTCACATGCAGCCCATGCGAGGATGCCAGCAACGGGTGGTAGTGGTAGTGGTGGTCCGACGCCGCCGCGAGCGCCGACGACGGTGTGAAGAGCGGCGACGACGGTGTGAAGCACCACTAAAATCTTGAAACAGTTTATCCACACTGCCCTCAAGTTCCTTGATCCCTCCCTGCACATAGGTGTTGAAGTACGAGCTCATCTGCGATGACTCGCACACTTGCTTGCTGCCGGATGGGTTGCACTTTGTCACGCGGGTACGACACTTCCATGTCTGACCCATGTTCACACAATTCATTTTTTCGCATGCATCCAGCTTGCATTTGCCTTTCTGTGTGTTCTTGTAATCCTTGCACCTGGGATTGTAGCTAGGGCAGTCTTTCTTGGAAGTTCGGCTCCAGTACAACCTGCTCTGAAGCCCTGCTAGCGCCCCCTCTAAAGCTTTTTGCTGATTGTTTCCAATGAAGGTTTGCCACTCGCTCAAGAGCTGAAGGACACGATTTCTGGCAGCCATGGGGTTGCCGACCGCTTCATGCATCCCAATGTCCATGATCAAGTTGATTTGGAGAATGTAGATCTGCCCGATAATTGGCCACATAGATGCGGCCCATTCTTTGGTCAGCCCAGTCCTCGGCGGAAGCGGCTGAAGCTGGAGCACCGCATGAAAGGTTGCAATTTTTCTTCCCACAACAGACATGACAAGCATGTATCATGTATGTATCAGTATCATTTATCTAAGTTCAAAGTAGGTGTGGACATATCATAATTTCAAAGATAATGTATCGTGTATCCTGCTTCAAGCTTTTGGACTGGCCCCAAAAGTTCAGTCGACAGCCAAGCGAATTTGACCAAACAAGTTGGAAAATCCAAAGGTCGGTTCTTGCGTACCTGTGGAACAGAAGAAACATATGCAAGTCAGCGGAGGACTAGAAACCTCTCAGAAAGGGGGCGAGCGAAAATTGCTCAATGTATCTTAATGTAAGCAGACTCTATTGCAACGGAATGCAACGGATATATGTTCATTGTTGCCATTGAGCAAAAATGAAATCTCACCCCCTCGGCGTAATGCTGCATGAATATCATTGAATATCATTGGTAAACATAAAACTGGCACATTTAGGGCTCAGGAAACAAAAAACAATAGACAAATTCACACTCCGGGCTTCGATTCAGCCTTTCCAAACTTGTTGTGGCGGATCTTGTAGGACATCTTTGCCAAGTCATGTTGGATCATAAGGTCGTAGACCAGCAAGGTACGCGCCATGTCCTTTGTGGGTTCTGCAATTGCTTTCTTTGCATCGCAGGTCTGTGCATCGCAGATTCCACCTAGCATGGCAGGCATCCATTGGAGTTCATCCAAGAGGGCGGCCAAGTCTGCCTCTGCATTTCCCACTTGCGCCAACATGTGCGATTTTTCCACCATGGCACCCACCTCCTTCATAATTTTCTCGTACAATACTTGGTTTGGATCCTCACCTCCAAACCCAAGTAGCGAGCCGAAGAAAGAAAAGGCGATGCCAGCCACTGCTCCAAGAACGGGATTATAGAGACCAATCGCCCCCACCACAAGGCCAGATGTGAGACCAAACCACTCATCTTTCGAAGGTGGCTTCCCATCGAGGATCCACGTTGCGGCCAGCTCGCCTGTGGCAGTGACGGCCTCTGCCATGTAATCTTGCTTGTCTCCATCATCAATCTCAAATCTTGAAGTTCCTCACAGTCCACACATTTGGCTGGTGATGCAGAAAAAATCCATGTGAGTTTCAAGAGATGCAGTGTTTGGTTCCCAAAGCAGATCTTATGTGTTTTGGGGTCAGTTCTCGCTCCACGAGAAAACATAAAAATACTTTCAGGTTTCTATTGACATCTTCCCCAAATTTCTTTCTCCCTTCTATGAAAATTGGACCCTCATCTAGCTCCCAACACCACGCCAAGTCTCCCTCATACGTCTCTTCCGGCTCCGGCTCACCCTTGCGAAGGGCCAGGGATTGTTCAAAAGCTGCTGTGGAATCTAGGATGACATGATGCGCATCCGACATGTTCCAGGGCAATCCTGCGGAATGAGCCGCCTCCAGGAGTAGACTGGCATTGGTCAACGCCTTGCGAACGTTGGTGCTGATGAGTTTCTTCTCGTAGGCCTGTTGCACCACCTCGGACGTCAGTGTCGAATCCACGGCACGCACCTTCGCTGCCGAGGTGGAAGAAGCGAAAATCGCCAAGGAGACCACGAGTTTCGCCGCCATTTGCTTCATTAAAACCAAGAGGAGTTACGTAAGCGCTTCAGCTTGAAGACAAAATCGGAGCCTCGAGCCAAATCTTCGAGATGCAAACAAGTCGCTGTGCAACCTCACATCACACATGGCAATGCCAACATCACATCACAACATCAAAGCGCGTCGCCACGCAACATTACACGCATGGCAATACCACATCACACATTACAACATCGCATCACATCACAACATCACATCCCACGTGGCAACACCGCAGCACACCACAACAGTGCCAACGCACAGGCGTGCTTCAACAAAATCTGTAGACACACGTTTTCTTTTGCCTTGTCGTGACCCTTCACCGGTCGAAACCGATGTTCGGTTCCGAAACTCCAGCGCACTCCGTCCTCCGTCCTCGTGGTGAACAGCTGGGCTTGCCGCGGGCCTCGGCAATGCATGGGACCCGCATGGTATCGCATGGTATCCCATGGCATGGTATCGTCACATTTCAACTTTTCAAACTTTTCAAGCCAACCTGGATGTGACGGACAAGTTATTACATATAAACCTCACTCGAAAACTAATGCTTTGAATGATGATACAACTGACTATTTCCAATGCATATACTGCATGGCGGGTATGGAAACTTCACAACGCTGCTAGAGAGATGTTGATGCATGGACTCTCGATCAAGAAAGGAATGGACTTCGATTGGGATTAAAAGCCAGAAAAAAAAACTAAAAAACTTTGGCCAGGCCCACACAAGCGACACAATCATGTACATTACAACTTTGATGCACCTCAAGTTCATCATTTGCTCCGATGTAGAAGCTCCCCCATCATCCAAAGCGATGGATGGAACTATGTGCCTTCACATGTGTAATGATTCTTCCTCAACATCTGCTAAGTGATAACAGCTAACGCCCTGAAATTCAAACAACAAGAACTAATCTTGACCCAGCATGATTTTCATGGTGTTTTTTTTTTTCGAAATTAGCATTTAATTTAACCTTGCCTTGGTTGGAACCACCCAAACGCTGTGTGACCCCCACATCCCTTTGGCTCCCAACGCACCTTCACCTTTCCAAGGCCATTCATCCAGCTGCACATGGACTCCTTGCGGAGAAAAACTGTCGTAACACGGAGAACTCCACGATGTTGGCCGATGTGAAAACTGTGAAAAGAATATTTGAAACATGGAAAATATGGAAACAATGGAAACACATACAGCCAACCGTACTATGACAGTGTTTCGCAGCACGATTGTCAACAGAAAAAAAACACACGCACTTTTTTTCGCTGGTGAAAACGACATCGAATGTCACATTGGACGCCGGATCGGTAAGGCAAGCATTGGTTTGACGCAGGAACAACCTGAAGAAAAAATTGGATCTGAGAAAGATCCGCGAAGATTTTGTCTGATGATTCCTATCAGGTCATTAAACAAATTGTAGAATGATTCGTTGTATCATCAGCGCTTGGGTCCAGGAGTTCAAGTTCAAAGACTTAAGTCTTTCAGCTGAAGATGTGTTGTTTGCATGTTTCAATCACTGAAGTGCATGTCACTGTAATACCACAGTGCCACTATGTCAAAATATATTTAGAACTCATTCAAATCGTTCCTGCATCCTTCTGATAAGGTAACACATGATATCATCCTGAACTTTCGCCAGGGCAATTTCTTAAGAAGCGGTCAGCTGATTTCCTTTCTTTCAGGACTGGATGGATTGGAGCCAGGACAACCTCAACAAGATAATCTCGAACAATCAAATTAAAAACCCGGAAAACTAAGATGACAACGGGAAAACCCTACCATTTGAAGATGTATCTCTTATCAAAAATGGTGACTTTCAGATCTTGGAACCGGACTATGATAAAGCTTGCACAGAAGGTAATGCCAATGACGACTCGCAACCAACAACACAAACCACCCAAAAGATCATAGATTTGTAAAGCTGTAAATAGAGCCTTTGGGTATCTCCAACCATCTGAAAAAAAGTGTCTGAAAAACCATACTACAGCAATCAAGCAGAAATCATGCAAAACAAATGCTTTCTCCCAGGCCTCTCTACCAACTCTACCCCGTGACATCAACAGGACCATCCCAAGATGCCGGCAAAGCGACCTTGGATCTGCAGGTCATGGCGACTCTCGCATCTCACCTTCGGCACGGGCCCTCTCTTCTTGGCGCTCCTCAAGTGCATTCAACAGGTGCCAAGAAGAAGCACGGAGGAATGTGGCCATAAACAAATCTCACACAACAAACTCGTTGGAAGATTCCAGATGCAAGGATTTCATATTGAACTGTCAGGTTTCTGACTGACTATAAGCAAACTTCGGCTATGTAAATGTATGTAAATGTAGGACAACAATGACGTCTCAGGACCACATGTGGAAGCTTCCATGAAAAAAACATCGTTCACAACAATGACTACTTACGCTGTACATGCTGCACATCTAATCAGCTCCCATGCGGCAAAACTTCATTCCTCTTGATTTGGAAGCTTTACAACAAACTCGTACATGCGGTAAATCCCAGGTACGCTGTACATGCTGCAACTTCTAGGCTCCCATAACTTCATCCCGAATTGGTGCGGAAACTTCATTCCCAAATTGGGTTGCCATCTGTTTTTCCCCTGGGTTTCCCGGACGTAATTTTCCCCGCAAATGGCACAGATGCGGTTCCAGGCCTCACCAACGAGTCTATGAGGTGGTCACCCCACCCGCACCAACAAGGACCACCCAGCAACGAGGCCTGCTTTCCTTCATCTGTGAGCTGGTTGATAGCGTCATCATCCAATTCAACATATGCGATGGTCTTGTTGGCTTCAAGGGCGGCAGCAAGAGCCTGTCAATACTGAAGACTGCTGCCGGAGAAACTTACACAGGCCGAAGAATATCCCCAAGCTATCAGCTACGATCAATCTTTGGGCTGCTGAAGGCTTGTTAGAACTCCTACTTTCATGCCTGCTTAAGAGTTCCAACCCCATCACGGCTACAAATTGTGGAACCACTTACAGTAATAAGATCCATTGGATCTCGATGCTCTTGATGGTCCTCCAAGCTCCGCATCGCTCCACCCACCAGACCTTAAGTCCGTCGTCGCCAATCTGGTTGCGATAGAGGTTAAGCCTTGCGATGGTTTTGTTGACGCGCAGGGCATCGGCCAAGACCTGGAAGAGATGGCAAGCAGAGCGTCAAGCGGATGACACGTGCCAAAACAGAAACCAAAGATCTCTGAGGGGGCATTTTGGTAATTAATGGGATCATGGTGGTCAGTGGTCAATCTGACAAAGCTGCTCACGCATTCTGCAAACATTGCGAGAAAAAAACATTGCAGACTCCAAAACGAGATCCAGAATGTGCACCCCATTTGTGGGGCCATGAGAAAAAAAGTTGGCGGACCCCAAAAAATGATTTCGGATCCCATTTTGTGTTTGAGCTCGCTCTAACAGCAAATGAGGGGATTACATATACATTATAGCTGACGTGCTTTAGCTTCTTGACCGCCTGTATTTGTCACTGGGGAAGTCCTTTCTCACGGCGCCAGTGTTTGGTACGCATTTCTGACCGTTTTGGGGCAGAGCACACGTGAAGGTGTTTTTCGCGAAAAAAAACTTGGCGGTGAAATGCTTAGCGTGTTTGTGAAGTTCATGGCTTAAATGTGGTGACGGCTTGTGGTCAAAATTCCAGCCGGGTTGTTGGGCAGCCTCATCATCATTTGCAAATTGTATGGTGAGTGGCCACGTTTCGTGTGTGACAGTCATCAGTGTGTGTTTGTGTGCTTGCTGAATTCTTGATTTAAGGCCCGTGATGCCACATCGCCTATCTGGGCCCTGCGTTTTCATGGAAAAACGTTGATTGGCAATTTTGCGTTGCTGTACTCGGAGCTTATGGGTTCGAACGCTTTTTTGGTTGGTGGCAAGTATTGAGTGTTTGATATCGCAAATAAGTTAATCGTATGGATTCAAAACGAAAGACGGCTGTGAATTCGACATGGGATGTGAAAAAAAGCGAGCCAAACCTGTGCTTTCGTGCATGGCAAGCAAAGCCAACCCTACGCTTGTGAATTCGACATGGGATAGGATAGAAGGTCTGAATACGGTGAGCCTTTAACTATCGAGTTGGACATAGAAGCCTTGCGTTTATTGTACCAATGGAGTTCCAGCTAAAAGCGCTGACTGGAAGTAAGTTGTGACGCCTGGATGTCTCAGACGAAGAACATCCTGTGTACAAATGTGTACGGATCATATGTCGGCTCCGGAATTTGACGCAAAAGTTTCTACGCATTCCTACGGGCTCACAGTGTCAAAGTTATCAAATCTCTCCCCAAACATAGGACAACGGATTCGGTTTCTCAAACACGTCTAAAAAACAAGATATTCAGTTCCAGCCTGATGACCTTCCCACAAAGATTGATCTTCCCATAAAACATCATAAAACTATCATCCTTTCATATCCCTTCCACGTTCGAGCAATGTCGAAACTATGTGCTCAAGCCTAGGGTCCAAGAGCCTATTTAACCCTGAAAAGGTTCAAGGTTCAACCATGCAAACTCCGATCAAATCCGGTGACTTCCCATCACTTCCATTGATGCTCCACAGATCTCGGCCCGGATCCATCCACTCTCACACACAACTTCCCCGAGACGCTGCGCATCGCTCCACCCACCAGACCTTCATTCCATTGTCGCCAATCTGGTTCCGGGCGAGGTTAAGAATTGCGATGGTTTTGTTAATGCTCAAGGCATCGGCCAAGGCCTGGAAGAGATGGAAGAAAGCAGAGCGTCAAGAAGATGACTCATGGATGACTCGTGGCAAAACAGCAAATCCCAAACTTCAAGCAACTTCTGATGCTTGGATATCTCACAGGTAACTTGAACCAATATTCTAGGTGTCAGCAAACTGCCTGCACATTGACCCTAAAAGAAACTCCTCACGTTTCCTGTATCCGATCACCACCAGGCCTTGAGGTCATCATCACCGATTTTGCTTCGACTCAAACTCAGCCCTGTGATTGTTTGGTTCATGCCAAGGGCATCAGCCAAGGCCTGAGAAAAAATTGGAGCGTCAATCGCCTTCCTGATCCATTTTCTTGGACCCAAAGAAGGGTTTGAGGCAATCCCGTATTTGCATACAATTAAATGCAACTCCTGCAGATCAACCTCAAATAACAATCTCAAACTTAGAGGTCCGAGAGCTTGCACGAAGGACTGCATGTTTGACGACAAATCCTTGCAAATCAAAATTAGTTATGAGCTTTTTTTGTACAATTAGTCCGTCGTTAAGTTGTTCCTGCATACCCGGAAAATATGCATCCAACTTCCCCCAACAATTGATCTTTCAACGAAACTTTTCCCAAACATGTCGGTAACTAAATGCTGAAAAATGTACTCAGATCATGGATCTGGAGTCTGCAAGATATTGGCATGGTTAAAACCTTCATTGTTACACATGACCCCTGGCCTGAAGGCGCGTCAATGCCCCCAACGGACTTCTGCATAATTGGTTTGCACTCGAAGTCATCCTGCAACGCATCAACCACAGCCGTTTCAAACACCAAACCGTCTTGAACTGCATGCTATGTGTTACAGTAAGTAACGTGATGAATGTGGTCAATTCATTGCATGATCCACACTTCACCACAGCGTCGAGCATGGCCTGATTCCAATCAGCTGCAACTACTTTGTTTACCATGAGTGCTGAAGCCAACGCCTGGCAATTTCGGCATCAAATTGTTCCGACATGCCATTTGCCTGTTTGAAACACCTCAATCCTGGCCATCTTGCCATAGCGACGTGTTGCTTGCAATCTCATGCGCCTGGGCTCCTTGCACTCCGACATCGTTGCCATGCAGCTGCAAAGTTGTCAACACCCTGTTGATTCGCAACGCCGAAGCCAAAGCCTGGACAGCACGGATGACAGCAAAAGCCTCTACCTCCGAACCACTTGTTGCAAGAACTCTATATAATCACGAAAGAGTCCAGAATGCGAACTGGACCTTTTGGTTTGCACGGTTCGAGCAGTTTTCACGATGTGCAGTCGATGAAACCCTCAGCATCCCCTGAAACCAAGCAATGAAGTAGAGTAGACATACAGAAAAACAAATGAAAATAGATCATTCTTCTAGATACTCAATCAAATATCTAAGCTTTTGGGGATTGAAGATATGTTGCTATGATACATTGATATGGTAAATCAACATGACATACTGGATTGAAATGATGTGTTGCCATAGTGCCTGGAGCACGGATATGATTTCTTGCTTTACACGAAGCTCTGGGCATGGTGAATGCCTAATGAGGCTGACTCAAAAACAAATACTTCTCTGTAAGTTCAATCATTTGTAGTGACAATTGTGTATTGAATATCATGAAATATATATAAATATAATAATTACATACGTACAAGTATAATAGACTTTTATGTCTCTATGTAATACGAATATGTATGTTCAAAGTGTAAAGTGACAGGATACGATGCCGATCCGATATGTGATATACCAAATACCTGCCATATCCTGCCATATCATATCAGAAAAAGAAAGAAACAGTATGATTGCCAATGTGACTGTGATGAGATATTTGTGCGCAATTTCAAATCTTCACTTCAACACCTAACACAGCACTACATCGAAGTGGATGTAACCGTCTCGGAATGCAGCAATTGGCCAACAAATTTATATATTGAACAACCGGATGGGAGCCACGGACCTGATTGGTACAACAGGTTTTTAGGGATGGATTTTTCATTTTTGTTGCCAAGAAGGGCAAACGTCTTTTGTATTCAACTTCGTAGCCATGAAAAAATGCAAACTCTTCTCTACCCTCGCAAAACTGCAAGCATTCAATGTAAATCATCCAGCGTATGTAAAACAGCATTTTGTGAGACATGCCAAGGTTAAAGTGCTAGACTCCTTCTACGTAATGTTGAATGCTCCGTGCACATGACACATGCAATGGAAGGCAGTTCCTTAAGCAAAGTCGTTTAACACACTTCCCAAACATATCTCTCCAGCATACTTCTTAAGCACATTTCTTGAAAACACGGTCTTGCACACGTTTCTTAGACGCCAACTCAAAATCCCACCACAAAAAAAACAGCACAATTGAGAGCGTCACCGCAAAAACAAACGTGAACATGTCTTTTGAGGAAAAAAGGACTGCATTGCATCAACATCTCGTGCATTCAATGCAACTTGAGGCAAAGCCCTAAACGCGGCACCTACCACGGTTTCGTAAACAAAATGCAGCATATCCTCTCGCAACAAATGGGTTGTACGCTTGCAAAAGTCTACAGTCTACAAATAGAACTTGCCTTCTTGCTTTACGCAAGGCCCCGGGCATGGTGAATGCTGTATTATGCTGACTCGAAAACAATTACTGTACTTGTCACAAAAAACCTCCCCAGCAACGTCATAGTCAAACTGCCGCATTCCCCGACCAGGCGATCTTAGGTCCAACCCCTGGACCCTTCAGCACGGGAGCCCTTCACTGCAGCAAAATACGACCACCTGGCCTCCACCCCAGCATGACCGATTCCACATGTCTCCAAGTTCAAACGCTTGATGGCTGCGTTCGTGCTGAGGACTACCGCCATTGCCTGCAAAAAAAAAGGTGTCATCCACAAAGTGAAAATGTTCTAGCTTCACTTGTGACTATAGCAGAAACAACATCCATCCAGAGAAGTGCGTCAGGGTCAATGTCTCTCAATGTCAGTCCCAGTCTGACAGGTCAAAGCCACCAGCGGTCAACTCATCTCAAATGGGTTCACAGGCCTCAGCCCCTTCATCACCGCAGTCATTATTCTCTGCCAAATTGATGTCAACGACCGTGCCATTTGACTTCAAGGCTGTGGCTAAGGCCTGACGACCATGAAATGCATTCAGAGCAATCCAATTTTGATGCCTGCTGGAAAAGCGTGAATCTCGATGCTTTGATCTCAGAGTCCTTGGACTTAAAAGATTCTTCAAAGAGGTCGTCTCCATCCACAAATCAAAACAGGTGCAAAATTGTTGAAGATCACATGATGCCAAAATCGAGATGTCCTAGAATTGGTCTCAAATGTTGATATTATCAGTACTGGAATGCTATTCCTATGAGGCCTCAAATACCTTCATCAACTTCGCTACCATACCCATCTCAGATCATCCAAGGCAAGAATTCCAGTGACTCCCTTACTGATCTTCAAAGCTGCATGTGTTCAGATAGTTTTCAATGTTTTCAATTCAAATGTGATTATAATTTATAATGTCCTCAAATGTGTTCAAACATCATCTGCCACATCTACACACGTCCGCTGTTTTTCGAGGCGGGCTCAAAAAGCCTCTCCAAAACCACCACGAAGAAAATCAATCCGTTGTGCCTTGATGCCTTTCACACCGATGCCGTAGTATTCCAGATTCAGATGCGTGATCGTTCGATTGATCTTCAACATCTCCGCCAGTTCCTAGCCGAATGCAACTGTGCAAGGCAGCTCTTCGATTTCACAGACGACTCACACCACAACATCTACACACCTTGGACCCAAGTCCACCGCACCTTGGCCCCTTCATCACCGCAATAGATGTTGACCGCCAAATTGATGTCAACGACCGTTTTGTTGGACTGCAAGGCTGTGGCTAAGGCCTGACCAACGTGAAATGCATTCAGAGCAATCCAATTTTGATGCCTGCTGGAAAGGCGTAAAATTCTATGCTTTGATCTCAGAGTGCTTGGACTTAAAAGATTCTTCAAAGAGGTCGCTTCTATCCACAAATCAAAACAGGGCAAAATTGTTGAAGATCACATGATGCCAAAATCGAGATGTCCTAGAATTGCTCTCAAATGTTGATATTATCAGTACTGGAATGCTATTCCTATGAGGCCTCAAATACCTTCCTCAACTTCGCTACCATACCCATCTCAGATCATCCAAGGCAAGAATTCCAGTGACTCTCTTACTGATCTTCAAAGCTGCATGTTTTCGATATAGTTTTTAGACTGCAAATGTCACCCTGAATCGAGAAGACGACGTGCTACGGCAGAAGAGTAGGTGTTGTGGATCAAAAAAGTCGGAAGAATCTAAACCGGATCCCACACCAGGCTCCCCACCTTGATGCCTTCGACTTGAATCTGGCACATTTCCAAATTCAAGTGTGTCACGTGGCTGTTGGTCTCCAAAGCTTTCGCCAGGACCTGCACTTTGCAGCGCTCCGGAGAGGCAGGAACGGACAACGACTTGCCGCACCACGCCTGCACGGTGGCAACGTCCATGCGAGCGTCGCCATTGTATTTTCTGGAGAAATTCAGCTCCGCAATGCAGGTCTCGTTCAGGACAGCTGCCAACGCCTGGCCATCCAATCATCCAAAAAGTTGCTGCACTTCGATTGGAATGATTTGATGATCCTTTTTCATCCTTTCTCAATCTTTACATGCTTTCACTAGTGTTCGACTTGCTTCAGAAGCAAGGAGCCGCAATGAACTGAACCACATGTTTTCGGTTCAGGGTCCACCCGTAGACATGTCAAGGAGCCAGGCATCCAGTTGTCTAGTTGTCTGTGAAAACACACTGCTTGCTGGGATGTACCCGATTGTACCTGTATGACCCGTTGTCACCCAGCTTGACAGAAACAGGATATCGATTCGAATGTTCATCCTGACGTCACCGATCAGTCGAACTGCTTGTGGTATCTCAAGTGACTCAAGTGGATCCTCTTTGGCTTGGGGGGTCGAACCTCCATGTTTGGCTGACAGGAAGGAGAGCACTTCAAGCATCAAAACAACAATAACAAGGGCAGGGTCCAATTCAAATCGTCTCCATGTCATGTCACCCAATGAGTATCTGCAGGAGCCCCAACGTAGTGTGAGGTCCAGGTTTCAGAAGCGCCCCCATGCCATGCCGTTGTTATACAGCACTTTAGACCCGACAGTACAATATACAGTAAATTGATGATGATGATGATGATGATGATGATGATGATGATGATGATGATGATGATGATGATTATGAAGCCCCAACATGACAAAATATGACAAATGTAAGCAAAACTCTGACTTGGAAATGTCCTGCGCCATGCCTGGATCATACGATGGAAGCTCTCTTGGTATTGGCGGTTGGCCCGGCATTGAAACTTCAACACCTTCGTCTCTCGCAAGGCCTTGAGGGGTCGGACTTGGGTCCCTTGGACTTGGGGGTTAAGGTGGAGCCCAATTCAAATAATTTTTCTACAGCCTTTTGGATTGGGATGTGCATGATGTGCAAACAGTCGGGTTGTACATGGCCACATGTCAACAAAGGTCGGATCATGTTGGTTCTATTGACGGAAGCGAGTTGGAAGCCTTAAACCATGTAGCTCAAAAGAAAGGATAAACGGTCAAAGAGCTTCAGAATCCAACCTTGGCAAAGGTTTCAGCCTCCTCTTGGCTACATTCAAAGTGTATCAGGGTGATGGACTGCAACACCTCGAAGTATGGCAATGCATTGAGGAGTCGCTGGAACTCACTTCTCGGCAGCCCTTCCAAGTTCAGGGATTCGTTTCTCCTCACTTTCTCCAGAAAGATTTTCTCTTGCAGGTGTACGACAGCAGCTGCGTCTGAGCGGTGCGTAAATGCAGCCGTCTCCATCTTCACTGCGAAGTGTTCGGGTGCGGTCGGGACTTGGCCCAGCAGCTCGAGCCCATCATACGCCTCACTTGTGCTGTCACGGCGGATGTCGATGAGTTGGTTTTGTGCCGTGGCCTGCCGGTCCGAAGACCACTCCATCTCCCCAATGCACCATCCACGGTTCTGGTACGGGGTGGGATTGTGGACTAGGTCTTTGATCAGGACCGGCTTGACTGCCTTGCTTTCTGCATGAAAGACGTTGATCATCTCATTTTCATCAAGTGCTTTTGCCCATCTCTCTGCTGGGGTCAGAGACTCAATTCTGAAGGTCAGCGACATTTCATGAGAGTACATTACGTGCATATTGGCCATGGCCAAGCCAAAGCTGGCTTGCTGGGCTTCCGTCTTACGCAAGTATTGAAACAAGGAGACATAATCGAAGAACACCCAGATTTCCGCAAAATAAGCAGCCACGTACAGGGCAGTATGGTGTACCACCTGCAGCAACCTCAGCTCTTCACATTTTGAGTGGCCTTATGAAGGGATGATTGGGAAAGCTTAAGCCACCCTGAAGTCACACTGAAGTACCTGGAGCTGAACCCATCAATCTGCTTGGCATAAGACTTCCTGGTTAGCCACTGGTTAGCATGGAAAATTGCATTCTGAATGACATACTCCAAGGCATGCCGCATGCGGCCAGGCAACTGGTGACCGCAGGGGTCAGGATGCTCCCGTGCTTCCCAGGCGTGGGAGATGGAGCAGATTACGGCACGTTTGGGCCTCAAACCAATGGAAAAATTCGTTTTCTCAAGAAATGATACCGCATCTTTTGCTGGTTCCTCAACTTAAGATCACATCGTCATGACAGCGTAACCCCATCAATCACTTTGCTTTTGGATGCTTTTGGACTGCTTAAGCTGCTGTGAACTCTGTGCTAATGGAATTTCTCAAATCGCTGCTTCGATCTGCATGAACCTTTAGGGCCTCCAAAGTTTCCTGCACTTCTGAAGATTCAAAACTTAATGACGAAGTTGCTGCAGAAACTGGTGACGTTTTCTTCAAATTTCAAAACTCAACAAGTTGGCAGTCATGGCACTCATCTGCCCACGCTTGTACTTCTTCATGGCTCACCAATGCAGTACGTGATGCCCCAGTAGCATCGGTGAAGGTCGTGGTTTCGGCTTCCTGCCTCCGAGGGAAACGACCATCTGCGTCCAGCAAACTCCTGAGGTACCTGGAAGCACTGCCCATGATGTACTTTCTGTATCCTCCTGTTTTTTCAAAGCATGCCTCTAATTTATCCCGAGAGTGAAGGCCTACACTGCTCGATACAACTCCTACTTGAGGCGTGAAAAAAACACAACAACACTCCGAGAGCAAAAACCAATACTACAGTTGGAAACTTGGAAACTTTGTTTTCTCTTCATTTTGTGCACCCCATTTCATTTCTCATGTCGCCTTGACTTTTGTGTCGACTCGACTCATCTGGGGATCCCCACTCAGCCCTGACCAGTTTGATGTCTGAATCAATGAGGAAACCGGCTAAGCCCTTTGGATCCTTCAGGTCATAATGTGCCTGCCAAGCGCCAAGGTAGGAAAGACGCATGAACAGCCATTTGATCTTTATAGACTTATAGATATATCCAGCACGGGATGCACCTTCAGATCTTCCAAATCAAGTGCTTTGAATCCTTTTTTTGGGACATGAAACTGATCGCTGATCGCCATGGATCCAAGGTTTTTGCAACCAACAAGAAACAAAGGACCACAGAATCACATCCTGAAGTTTCGATCTCACCGTAATGTGTTGCGATGTGTTGTAGTAATTTCGACCGGAGGACCGTATCTTAAGAAAAGAAATGCGGATTTCTTTATGGGTCTTTGAGATGTATCTTTCATGGATTCTAGATCAGATATGTTCCACATCTTTTTGATATTAGGATAAGATCAACAACAAAGTTCCCGCCACACCCCGGACTCTAGAGACCATATCGATTTTTCATCTATACTTGTTTGAAATAAAAAAAACATCTGCTACAAACATATTATATATACANTATAATCTTAAACGATCAAATCATGGATTCATTATGTGACTCTTGAAGATTCATTCGGGAAAAACTCAACTTTCGGCATTCCATAGCAGCTCTGTGACCCCCCCTCAAGGCGCCTCTGGTGGATCAACCTGCAATGCTGACAATGAACTTTCGACATTTGAAGATCCCATCTCCCACGCATCCCGGTGGGTCAAACTCCTCCATGGGGCTAACGACATTGAAACTGACGAAAGATGGGGAGAGAAACGTCTCTCATATCCTGAATTGCACTCTAAGTTTGGGTCTGGGAAGTTCCGAGACGTTCACTTTGCTTTTTAGGATGTTCAAGAGTTTATAACTCTGAACTCTCTATAGTCTATAGATTTTGAACACGGATATTGGCTCCCTTATCGGTTCATGACCCCGGCGACAACAACACATACAAGCTTTCCAAAATCTGCATAGACCTTTTTCCTTCAATAAATGCTTATGAGTTGGCCCTGCAACAAAAACCTAGTGACCAGTGCCATGTTCCGCATATATCCCGGAAGTGCTTCCCAGCGAAGCACGGAAAAGCTGGATTTCCTACGACTCCAACACCGTTCAGAATTGGATCACACATCATCCGAATCCGAATCCGCCCACGTGGCACCTCCTTGGGAGGATCACTGGGAGGATCAGCCTGCAACAGTTTTTTTCTTATTGGGCTCATGAAATTGATCCTTTTTGGAAATTTTATTTGAAGCACCAGGAATTTACATTAAGAATTCAAAGAAACAAAGGACATGCTGGTCATAAAAATGTCATGAATATCTTAGAAGGCAATCAATCTTGGAGATTTACAGCATGGTTTCAGCAACTGACAATTTCAAGATTCAGTGCTTCTGAAGTTGGGCATTTCTGCCCATGGAACTGCCCAACGTTACTGCTTTGTCAACCTCAGCCTCAAGGTTTCAAAATAAGTTTCCGTGAAAGACCCAAAAAAACCTGAGGTCGGAATACCAGGGTTAATCATTTGGTAATATTCTACATTTAAGCATAGGCATTGATAAGGAGCTATCATTTATCTATATAAATAGTTAATGATGATCAGCATAATTTATTAGTATCTGTCATCTAATTATCATTTCTTTTGCATTTCTTTTTTCTTAATCATGTGTTTATCACCATCGGAAAAAACCGCAAGACAAATCTACCGGATTGACTTTCAACCTAGGCTTACCAGAAACCACCACCCTGATCGCCCAATTTCGCACCATCCGAACGGCACGCCTGTTTGTTGGTTGAAGGCATTACTTCAACAGCAGTCACCGAATTGTGTTGCTTCGTTGCAGCTTGAGCCCAAGTGGCAATTCTGAAGTGCTGCGATTTAGATTGCCTCATTGGAAAAAATGGAAATCATGTGGAAATCATGCCATGATTTTGGGAACCGAACTTAACTTGACTTCACCATTGAGGTTCCGAGTGGCCCCTTCATGGCAAGGGGTCAGAAACGAACGCCAAAACAGGTCATAAACGAACGCCCCTTCTTCAAGCAAAACATGCACCGATGTCATCAAGTCTTTCCGATCACTCCGTCCTTCTCTGAGTGAACAGCTGGAAAGCACCTCGGCCATGCTAAACCTAGGGGTATCGCATGGTATCACCCGTCAAATCTCAAGTCTTCTCTTAACTTTTCAAGTCAATCTGGATGTCACTGACACAAGAAGGAAGAAAAACACCCGATTACATGTGAACCTCACTCAACAATCAAGGCTTTGAATGATGATACTTACGAACGTGTCCAATTCATACAGTACACTTCATGGCGGGCATGGATGTTGCATGGACTCTCAAGAAAGGAATGGACCTTGACTTAGATTAAAAGAAACCTGAAAGCTTGGCCATTGCGACACAGGCGACAGAGTCATGCACTATTGTGGTTTCACATGTTTTTCCTGTTTCATGCAACAAATATCAAGTCACAATATGTGATAACCCCTACATGAAAATACACCCTAAAAATCAACCAGCAAGAACTAATCTTGACCCACCATGCGGTTCATTTGTTCATTGTTTTTTTGAGGTTAACATTCAAACCTTGCGTTACTTGGAAGCACCCAAACACTGTGCTTCCACACATCCCTTTGGCTCCCAATACACCTTCACCATTCCAAGGCCATCCATCCAGCTGTAGCTGGACTCCTTTCGAAAAAAACATCGAAACACGGAGAACTCCACGACGTTGGCCGATCTGAAAACGTCAAAGGTGAAACATATGGAAACAATGGAAACACATACATACAGCCAAGTTGTGCGATGATCGCGTTTTGCTGCAATGTCATCAACCGAAACCACTTTTTTGCTGGTGAAAACGAGATCGGATGCCACATTGGACGACGGATCCGGTTATGCAAGCATTGGTTTGACGCACGAACAACCTGAAGAAAGAATCGGATCTGAGGAAGATCCGCGATGATTTGTCTAATGATTACAGTTGAAGATGCATTGTTTCAATGTTTCAATCACTGAATTACTACAGTGTACAGTATCTTCCAAAATTAATGGCAAAATATATTTAGAATTCATTCAAATCGTTCCTGCATCCTTCTAAGGTGACACATGATATCATCCTGAACTTTCGTCAGGGCAATTTCTGAAGAACCGGTGAGCTGACTTCCTTTCTTGCAGGACTGGATGGTTTGAAGCCAAACAACCTCAACAAGATGATCTCGACAAATCATTTGAAAAAACCCGAAAAATTTAGATGACAACAGGAACGGGAAAACCCATCCATGTGAAGAATGTGAATTTTGTACCATTGCCATGTTATATTAGTTTTCAGTGGGGGTGAATCTTAAAACTATCCACATCCAAACCTTGAGAGTCAAAGACCATGGTGCAAAAAGCAACGAATTTCAGATCTTGGAACCGCATCCACAAGCTTGCCCAGAAGGCGATGCCATTCAATGATGACTCGTAACCAACAACAAAAAAAACACCCCAAAGATATATATATATAGATGTGTAAAACCTGTACTGAGCCTCTAGGTATCCAACCATCTGAGAAAAAGCGTCTGAAAAAACAGAATGACTAGAAACCGTGCAGAAATTATGCAAAAATAAAGTTTTTCCAAGGCATCAACATGACCATCCCAAGATGCCGGAAAGCGACCTTGAATCTCCAGTTCATGGCGACTTTTGCATCTCACGCTCGGCACGGGCCAGCTCACGTTCGCGCTCCTAAGATACACTCAACAGGTGGCATGAGGGGCAAGGAGGAACGTGGCCATAAACAAATCTCACACAGCAAATTTATTTCAAGATTCCAGCTCCAATGATTTCATTTTGAACTGTCAATAGGGCTTCTGAGTAAGTATATAAGCCAAGTTCGGCTGAAATGTAGGACAACAATGACCTTTCAGGACCACATGTGGAAGCTTCCATGGACAAAAAATCGTTCACACAATGACTACTTATGGTGACCATGCTGCACTTCTAATCAGCTCCCATGCGCAAAACTTCACCCCAAATTGGGCCGCCATCTGCTTTGCCCTGGGTTTCCCGGACGTCGTTTTCCTCGCAAATGGCTTTGATGCGCTCCAAGGCCTCGCGATTGCTGACCAAAAAAAGTACACCCAAAGTGCATTGTTGAAAGAAGGCACTCCACTGACATTCAAATATTCAGTGTTTTTCCAAGTGTTCATACAACAAAACGTTGAGCATTCTTCAAAACAAGGTAGACTCTGTCTGAAACAGAAAGTATGTTGTCTCATCTTCTATCTAGAAGAGTGAATGGACTGAAGATGCATGATGTTGTACCAACAGTCTGTGAGGTGCTTCCTAACACCCTGGGAAGCCAATCTAATGAACCGGGCACCAACAAGGACCACCCAATTGAAGTTCACCTCCTTTCATCCCCAGCAAGGAGGCCTGCATTCCTTCATCTGTGAGCTGGTCATCTGACAACCCAACATCTTTGATGGTCGTGTTGGCTTCAAGGGCGGCAGCAAGAGCCTGTCAGTGCTGAAGACTGCTGCCTGAGAAACCTACACAGGCTGAAGGATATCCCCAAGCCATGATCAATCTTTGGGCTGCTGAAGGGTAAATCCTACTTTCATACCTGCTTAAAGTTCCGAACTCATCACGGCTACAAATTGTGGCCCTTGGATCTCGATTCTCTCGATGGTCCTCCAAACTCCTCCCGCTGCGACCACGAGGCCTTGACTCCCTCATCACCAATCGGGTTGTCATTGTCGTAAAGGTAAAATTGTGTGATGGTCGTGTTGACGCGCAGGGCATCGGCCAAGACCTGGAAGAAGTGGACAGAAGTGGAAGAAGTGGAAAAACAGCAACCAAAGATCTCTGAGGGGGCATTTGGTAACAGGATCAGGGTTGTCAATCTGACAAAGCTGCTCACGCATTCTGCAAGCATTGCGAGAAAAAACCCATGGTAGACTCCAAAACGAGATCCAAAATCTAGACCATCTTGAGTGCCATGAAAAAGTAAACAAGGTGGCGGATGCAAAAAAAGGATGTTGGACCCCGCTTCATGTTTGAGCTCGCTCCAACAGAAAATGAGGGGGCTTAGCTGACGCGTTCACGTAGCTTCTTGACTGCTGTATTTGGCACTGGGGAGGAACCTTACTCGCAGAGCCAGTGCTTGTTATGCGTTTCTGACTGTTTTGGGGCACATGTGAAGGCTTTCGCTATAAAAACCTTGGCAGTGAGGATTTTGTACAATTGCGTGTTTGTGAAGTTCATGTTATGGCTAAAATGTGGTGACCGCTTGTGCACAAAATTCCAGTTGGGTTGTTGCGCAGCTTCATCATCATTATCAAGTGTATGGTGAATGGCCACATTTTGTGTGTGTACCTTCTCAAAAGAAGTAAAACCTGTACTTGGTTTTTGCGCAATTTACATGAAGCACCTTTGACTACATTTTGTGAACGTATTACAGATATATTTCTTCGAGATCTCGTTTGCTTCACTTCACTTTGATGCCTTTCTATACAACAGCAGGGGGCCACTGGGGAAGTATACAGTCAGTGGCCAACGAAGACACTGTATGCTTCCTGTGTAAACGTACCTGCTTTTGTTGAAACTGTTGACCTTCGGTTCTGTTGATGGGGTTTGTTTCGTAACTAGCTTCGGTTTGATCTGTTGACCTTCTGTTTTGTTGATGGGGTTTGCTGCGTAACTAATAAAATGGAACATCTTCTTTCATGACTTCGGCGCTTGGTGCCTTAGTTTTTGTCAAAGTGTGTAACCTGTGGTGGGTGTCCGACAAGGTGCCACAGGGCCGGGGCGTCGCCCCCGTGCAACTCCTGTCCAGGATAACCCCAGACTACCTGACCCGAATGTCGAATTTACAAACTTTAATTGGTAATTCGTCTAAAGTATTCCCTCCCTAGGGTCCCGCTTCCTGTTGGCCTTTTCTTAAAGACCTATATGCATTGCGGTTTGGCTGCCATATTTACTATTTTTCGTGATTTTGTGAAGATGGTTTCTACGTTTCCTCACCACTGGCATGTCTACTATCGGTCACTACTGGCATGTATACCACCGGCATGTTTACTTTCGGTCGATGTGTTGAAAACATTCCCTTTTGAACTCTGCTGTGTCAGCCTAGTCCTGTGACGTGTCGCGTGTTGCATAATTCTACCAACTTCAAGGCTTCAGGTTTAAGGGCCAGATGTGCATTAATTCGTGGTTAAACTTAAGCCGTCAATAGTCTGAACCCCATGTTGTAGGGCCTTGGGCCTTCCAAGGAAACGCATGTGTCATGAGAGAAGCAATTTTCCTTCATCAAAAAATTGTGTTTTCTGTTGTTTCTGACCTCCTTCCTTCCTTCTTTCGGGCTTTGTTCTTCACCTCTGTGTAGCCTGAGCTGTCACCCTCACCGGTTCTTTCTTCTTTGTCAGCGCGGAGGGTTTGCGGCCCTACTGCTTCCTTATTTGGGAGGGGTGGCATCAAAGGTGATCTTCATCTCTTTGCTCTACTTTTTCTTATGCACTACACTGGTATTGGTCTATTTGGCATGGCCTCCTTGCACTACACTGGTATTGGTCTATTTGGCATGGTCTCCTTGGGTATATTTGGATATACATATGCGTGGTTACATTTTTTTTGGTGGCCAAGCTGTTGCTTGTGGCTCAAATTTCAATGGACAATGCAGCATTCCACCCTTGGATTAAGGGCTCTCATACAGCCAGCAACAATTTTGGTCTAAAAAGTTGCCTTGAACCTGTACTTTGTTTTTGCGCAATTTACATGAAGCACCTTTGACTACATTTTGTGAACGTATTTTCAATGAGGATTCCCTACAGATATATTTCTTCGAGATCTCGTTTGCTTCACTTCATTTTGATGCCTTTCTATACAACAGCAGGGGGCCACTGGGGAAGTATACAGTCAGTGGCCAACGAAGACACTGTATGCTTCCTGTGTAAACGTACCTGCTTTTGTTGAAACTGTTGACCTTCGGTTCTGTTGATGCGGTTTCTTTCGTAACTAGCTTCGGTTTGAACTGTTGACCTTCTGTTTTGTTGATGGGGTTTGCTGCGTAACTAATAAAATGGAACATCTTCTTTCATGACTTCGGCACTTGGTGCCTTAGTTTTTGTCAAAGTGTGTGACAGTCATCAGTGTGTGCGTCCTGAATTCTTGATTTGGGCGGGGGAGGCCACATCGACTATCTGCTGGG
>DF244300.1:0-29362 GCA_000507305.1 Breviolum minutum Mf 1.05b.01 | reverse complement strand
ATTTTTATGACAAGCCAGCATTATACCGGTACTCATCCATTTTACATAGGTATGTATTTACACATATATTCACATATTTATGTACATATATATACTTCCCAGAAGGAATGTTTATGTATTTTTTCACAGTGAATCAATATTTCACCGAGGAACTAGTTGATAGTATAGTTGTTATATGTGTTAGTGTTGTCAGTGAACATCACATTCAACTCATGGTTTGTTTGGGTTCCTGTTGTTAGTCTACTACCCTAGGAATCACCAATTACTGTAACCGGTCTATTACTTTTTCCCAAGCTCCACCAACATGCGATCACATTTCTGGATGGTTTGCCGCAATGCGTCTTTTTTACCCAAAAAACAACGGGCGTAACAAAACAGCAAAACAAGCAACGAGGGATGTTCCACTGTTTTCTGATGTTTTTTAATGTTTACTGTTTTTGTTTTAGGTTTCAAAAAATCAACCATCGGACTTCTACAACGATTGTTTTTCTTAACACCCCCCAGATAATTTGAAAAAACATACTCCCCTTGAAAAGTACAGTAACATGTTCACTCAAAAATAGTGGTTGGAAGACGATCCCGTCCCTTTGAAATGGCCCGCCTTTTCAGGGGACATTCGTTAGTTTTTTGGTTGGTGTACCATTCCCAATTTGAACTTTTGGAGCATTCCCATAGGATCCAGGTATGGCATATTTACCTTCATTTACCATACAAATCAAGCATAAATGGATCGGTAAATGCACCTTTTCGTCTCATGGATTTTACATGGGATATATTACATCAGCCTAGTGTATTCAAAACCCTGGTGATATTCCATTGAATCCTGATTGGTTAATAGGGGATCCTTAAATTGGCGTACACCCCCCGAAAACTAATGGCTGGAGGGCCTCACAATGATGGGCCTTGGAAAATGCATATCCGGCTCTAAATATGGCCATTTTTGGTATCTATGTTAAATTTCTGGGGTGTATATTAATTTCTATTTCCCACCCCTATTTTTGAGGAAGATGAACCCAATTTGACGAGCAGATTTTTCAGATAGGTTGGTTCAACCACCAACTAGACATATTCATAACTGGAAGCTGTGAATGTCCTCTATCTTGGATGTATTGTAATTAATTCCTGTATATATATAATATATATATATATAAACTGGATTGGCTTATTGTAATCCCCATTTCACTGTGTAGTTTCATCCCCTATATACCCCACTTACTTATAACTTATAACTTATAACTGACACTTTTTTTTTCTTCCCAAAAAAAGGGGTGCTTTAAAAAACCACCACTTCGGACCGAGGCATGGCGCATAAATTGGATGGAGCACATGGCCAGGTGTGTTTTTGGAAAACCCCGACGATGTGAGGCTTATGCAAAGGGAAACCCACCACCCCCATAATAGCCGAAAATTAAGGTTCAGTAACAATACCTCCATGTTAGGTACCTGAAACTGTTGGTGTCTTTTTTGATAAAACTCGGGAGATGTTTTTTTGTTGGTGGTGTTGGGTTGAAGGGAATTTCAATGTATGTACTGATTGAAGAGGTTTGTTTTGCGTTTGAATTATTGGATTTTTTGAGGTGATGTGCAGTACATTGAGGTCACTGGTTGTTTTTTTGGTTGATTTGATTTGAGAAAAAGATAAGCTTTTAAGGGTGTTTTGACATGTCCACCCCTGAAGTGTATATTATTTCTGGAACCTGACAGTGATGGTTTTCAAGTTGGAAATCTGCGTTGGGATGCTTATGCTCTGGGATGTTCCCCCACCCAGCAACTGTTGCCATCAAGCTTATTACATTTTTGTAGCAGATCCCTATAACCAGATGGGTCAGACATCCTGATACGCTGTCAATCCAGAATAACGCGCCGAAGCAAATTCGTATAGCCACATGATGACTTACCTATTGCGCTGAAGACTAGGGTATCATTTTGGGATCACAGATTAGGTCATGTTCCGTATTGAACCAAAAGGGTGCCATCTTTTTTTTAAGCCATACCCAGGTCTATTTATCTACTCACATTCCATAATATACTAGGTGGTGGTTTTAAGCAATTTTGATTTTCTACCCTAGACACTTGCCAAATTTAACATTGACAAACATATTTTGCCAATTGGTCGGCTCAACCTCCCGCAACTAGTATAGACTAGTCCCCATTAAAATCTGACAAGCAGCAATGAATTGGAGTCGGATGACAAGTCCTCCTATATTTGGGGACTGTCTCACTATTAGATCCACTTGTCACCGGGGGCATTAGGTTGCATGTTCTATGAATTTCTTAGCCTGCTGTTTCGCTGGCTCAAATTGATATGCAGCATTGCTGCTGATAAACATAAATCATGGAGTTATTGCAATACTGGTGATTTTTGGTGCCAAAAGCACCAATGATAAGATCTCTAGTCGCTTCTGGGCGACTCATGAAGAGCTCAGCATCAGAAATCCAAAAAACCTCGCGCAAAATCAGTCAAGAGGGAAGCGTTCATACGTGGGACAGGTGTTTGATAGAGTAGTCTTACCCAAAGTGGCAAGCACTGCTTCTTGCTTGCCTTGCTGCAGACATTTTGGTACATATCTAAGTGGCGGTTTCAATTATTTTCATGCTCACCCTTACCTACCAATTTGACTAATATTTTTGGGATGGGTTGAAACCACCAACTAGAATATGTTGTAGATATTTATGTAGCTACATTGTAATGATACCTATCTGGATCTTTCCGGGTGTGCAACCCGATGTTAGATGCCTTCGTTTAACAAGAATGCCCGGCCGGTGACCTGTTGTATATACACACACGTATACATACATATCTATAGAAGACACACAGTATAGATCTATTTATTTCAGATATACACTTCAGCCACTTTACATGCGAAACATGAAGCCCTTTGAACTCATCCAACCTTTGATCAGCTATCAGCTTCAGCAACCGAACCATGACACCATGCCGTCGCCTTGTCACCGTGGTGACCTCCGGGTTGGCCGTGGTGGTGGTCGCCACGGCCGCGAAGAAAGTGGAGCACCTTGGGCGTTTCAACAAAGTGGAGAAAAAAAGTCCAAAACGTGCCTCAAAAAAGTCAGAAATTCATCACTAGGTGGTGGTTTCCAAATGTTCTTTTTTAGTTTCATCCCTACCTGGGGAAATGATCCAATTTTGACTCATATTTTTCAATATTTTTTTGCAACCACCAACTAGAGGAACTTGTTTGAAGTTCCTTTTTTGTCGTGGACCCATTGATGGATGGTGTTTATTCTGTTTTAGCGGGGGACGTTGATATAAAATTTGATTTCACTAGTGTTGTGCATTGAGTCTAATTACAAATCTTTGGCCAGTTGCAGGTCCATCCCTGCAGCAGATGTTGTTGTGAATTCTTACATGTTTCTTTCTGGGGTTTTTTTGCCGTGTGCGAAGGATATCCTTTTGATGTTTCTGAAATCTTTTGAGGTTCAAATCCCAATTCAAGTCCATTTTTGGGGCCATGTTGCAAATCCACTCCTTGTAGCATTACCAGCTCTGGCGCAAACCGCGCTCAAGCCAGAAGCGGGTGGCGGTGGCCCGGGGGAAAAAANGCCATGCCTCCAAGGGGTGCCAATTAAACCCTAAGGGGATGTGTAATGGTATACCATCGATGCATTGAGTCTAATTACAAATCTTTGGCCAGTTGCAGGTCCATCCCTGCAGCAGATGTTGTTGTGAATTCTTACATGTTTCTTTCTGAGATTTTTTGCCGTGTGCGAAGGATATCCTTTTGATGTTTCTGAAATCTTTTGAGGTTCAAATCCCAATTCAAGTCCATTTTTGGGGCCATGTTGCAAATCCACTCCTTGTAGCATTACCAGCTCTGGCGCAAACCGCGCTCAAGCCAGAAGCGGGTGGCGGTGGCCCGGGAGAAAAAACAAAGCGTGAAAGACAGAAAGATCCTTTCGTGTGATTGACCGGACCCTTCCTGAGGGCTGTGGTCACGGCATTGCACGTCACCCAACATTTTCATACCCTTACTTGATTTTGTGTTTAAAAGAATTTTGCTGCCCATCTTGTGAACGAACCTCGAGCCTTGTGGATGCTAGGCTAGCAGCCTGGCTCCAGCATACGTATATACTTTACCTATTAATACTTTATCCATCTCACCTTATCGTGTTGTGGCTGATTTGCTGATTCAGCCGACTGGCCAAACCATGACTCAATCTAGGGGTAGACGGCCAATGCACAGATCATTCAGGCGCAGAGCGCGCAGAGTGTTAAAGCGGAAAAGTTTGAAGTTGCTTGCATGGTGTGAGTTGGTACTTGTCAACATTGCCTTTGGTTTCATGACACAGGTTGTTGCATGCCGGGCTTGCTTGTTGAAACTGTGGTCTTGCAAAGAGGCGGGTCCTCCCTTGAAATTGCCGAAACCTGAGCAGTGTCCTCGGCCTTGCTTGCCTAGCTCCTTGAGCCTTGACTTGAACGCGTTGCCTGAAAAACATGTGTTGCTTCGTGTCACCCATGCTTTGTGTGCATGGGCTGCCCAAGTGCACATGTCCACACGTGACTGGAGTAACTTGTCCCATCAGTTCTGGCAAAGTGCCTTGTTACCTGCAGATGTTCTTGACACTTGTGCTTTCCGTTGTTGTGTTGCATGTGTTTGTGCCTGTAAGGAACCAAGTCTCGCTAAGCTGCTTTCTCATCAGGTTGGCTTGGTGATGCGGGCCATGGTTGATTGGATGCTCCCGTCGGGTGTTAAAACTAAAAAACACACAAGCTTGGAATTTGACCACTTGCTGCATGTTGTTGGTAGCATTCGCGTGTTTTTGCATACTCGTTGGCAAGCTAGGAGTGGCCGTAGAAGACAAACCTGGGCGAAACAGCGCTTGCAATGTGTCCATCCGGATCTTGCAGCGGCGTTGTTTCAACCAGGGCCGATGTCAAAAGCAGGTGTGTCATCATGTGTTGCCTTCCTGTCATTGCAGCTTGCTTGTAAGACCGGTTTGCCGTCTGGCCATGGTTGTTTGTATGTGCTTGGTTCCATGCGTGAGTGTTACCTTGGAAGCACTGCGTGTGATCGGGGTACCTGGCGGTGCTCGATGTCCTCGCCCAT
The DNA here is from genome assembly GCA_000507305.1 of Breviolum minutum Mf 1.05b.01. Classification (NCBI taxonomy): domain Eukaryota; class Dinophyceae; order Suessiales; family Symbiodiniaceae; genus Breviolum; species Breviolum minutum. The sequence continues at coordinate 24,296 of DF244300.1, read as the reverse complement.
GCCAAGGTTCTATGAGCATTTGCATGACATCCGTTTGGTAAAGTGTTCCTCTAAGCATGCAAAGCATTTGTTCAAGCATTTGCACTTGGGGGATCTTTGCATTTGGGTTGTTGCAGTTGAAAGCTTGCACGTGGTTCGAGCTTTGGAGTCTTGTCATTTGCGCGTAGGGAAGTGGCCTGCAAACAGTCAGTCCACAAAAGCACCATCTCAAAAACCTACTAGACACAGTGCGGCGAGCCGGAGACCATCCAGAAGAGCGCCTCCTCGGTTCCGAAGGAAGGCATCTGTGCGCGACCAGGCACTCCAGCACTTAAACATAGTGTGCAATAAGGCAGCAAAAGTCGCAAAAGTGAGCCGCAGTTGCCAGGAGCTTGTGATTGATTCAAAGTATTTGCAGCAGGCCTTGTACTTGTCTTTTAGAGCTGCATATTTGCATGTGCTGTCGCATCGGGTTGCTAGCTCTGGCCAAATAGGGCCGCTAGATTTGCGTGCCGCAAGTTGTCGAGCGTTGTTTGCGTGCTACGTCTGTCAAATAAAATCCACTTCTTGCGGGCTGTGTTGGGAATCCATCCGTCAACGTTGGAACCTTGTCGCTGACGTCCCTGGCTGTGAAGCCATTGTTGCCTTGCAGGTTTTGTTACAACAGCCAAGTTGCCAAGTAAGAGCACGAGGCTTAAAAGCTTGTGACAGCTGGTTAAAGCAACATGGATTGCCAGGTAGTCGAAAGGAAAGAATCAGATGGCCTTTGGATTTGCCCCGTCGTGTTTTTCATGATTGTGTAGCCGAAATCCGTAGAAACATTAGGGCTGGGACCTCACCTTTGCTTGCTTGGTTGGCTCTCAACGTTGAAGCGGTTGCGCCGCGTCGGAAAAATTTCACTTGCAGATGGCAGCACATTCGTTGTTGTAAGGACATGCCACAAGGGCTGCTGCAACTTGGTGTAGTTATACACTGAGACAACATATGTTATAAGTCGTGGCAACATAGGTTATAAGATGTGGCAAAGCCGCTAAAAGGTGTAAGTTTTCAGCGCTTGTTACCGTACATGCATTGCACTTGTGCAAATTATACGTCGGATGTAATTTCCAGGACGTGCAGTTAGGTTTTACTTAGGTTTTACTTAGCAGACTTATAAGTATAGGCTCCAAAAGCTTTGTCCTTACCTCAAACGATGATTTTCGCAACTTTTGTCCAGTGTCATGTGCCCTCTCTTCTTTTCTGGGGTTCTGGCACTGTTTTTTTATAATCTATGTCTATATATGTATAGTTTGTTAACGGATTGCTGGCACTGCGGCGGTTCTTCTGCTGTGGGTCTTTTTTCTAGGTTGGGAAGGTTGCTTGCAATCACTGATTCTTGGTTTCTTCGTTGCATATAGTTGTTCCTTGAACACGCAAGCGGCGGTGTGTTTCTGCTGCATGCCAATCAAATGTTCTGCACAGTGCTAAGCCCCAAATGTTTTTCATAGAAGTTTTGCAAGCATTACTGTATATGTGAAGTTCATCACACACTTGGGGGCATACGCAAAATAATTCAATTGAACAGGATCCTACGAAGTCCAGGGTTCACCTATAACGTGGAGAAGTATACTATAAGTATACTGTACTTTAGCTCTGTTTCTCTGAGAGAATTGCCATGGCCGATGAATCTGCAATTCTTCAATTGCAAGGCTTGTCTCAGCTGCTGCAAGCGCAGCCTGGTGTGGATCGGCAAGTGCATTTGGAATGTGTGAAGACAGCGCTTCGTTCCTTACAATTCAGCACAGATGCAGCGATGAAGGTAAGCGCAGCTGTGACTGCATGTCCAGGCTTTGATGAAGCAGAGAAGTCATCTTTGCACCAATTGATCACGGACCGTGTGGAGCAGCCTGTGAAAGCAGATCGTTCCCGCAAGGCTCTTCAAGATTTTTCCCGGATGGAATCTTTTTTGACAGAAGCTTTGTGGGATGGCCTCCGTCAGTTGAGTTTCAGTGATGCTGCAGATCAATTGATGCAGCATTTGTATCGCTTGGGTTTGCGCAATCCAACCGAGGGGACTTTTGCTACCATGACTGCTCTCCTTCTTTTGTTTGGCCCTCCTAAGACACCATATCAGATGCATTGTACCCTCACCAGTGTCAAACAGAGCTGGAGAAGCAGGCTGAAGCGCTTGGAGAAGAGCATCCCTTGTCAACCCCTGCGCCTCCTCATATCCTGGTTTTGCCAGAAGATATTGGAGGCTTGAGCCAGGAAGTGCAACTGGCTGCGTTTGGTGCCAACAAGCCATGCCGCAGCAAAGCAGAAGGATCATCATTGCGCGAGTTGGTGGCGAGAGTTCCCCAGAGGGTCACCAATAGCACCTTTGCTGCAGCAAGGGATGGCTGCACATCTATGCCTGCTTCTCATCCACCTGCAGGGCAAGATGCAGGCACCATGATTGCTCAGGTGCTGAGCCAGGCATTGCAATCTATGATGTCCTTCAGGCAGAACGAGATCAATTTGCAGATCAACAGAGCATCTTCTTCTGCTTCTTTGGGCAGAACATCTTCTTCAGAAACTTTAGCTTTGATGGATACGACGCCGAGCCCGCCTTCATCTGAGCTGCAGCTGGCCTTGCCGGCCCCTCCTGTAGCATCTGTAGCCCCAACAACTACGGAGTCTGCCTTGCAGAAAGTCATGGGCGTTCCACGTGCGCCACCTCCAGAAGTTCCTCAGCAGAATCCAGTAGCAGTGCCTGCAACTCAATCCTGTCAGATTGACACTGGCAAGGTGGAAGATGTGAAGCCTAATGTTGAGACGGAAGTCCCTGGCAAACCAGTTGAGACACCAGCTCAGCCTGCTAGTGCTACGACTACATCATTGGCATTGATGGAGAAGTTAGCTTCCAGGGACAAAGCTCCAAAGGCCAAATCTCAGATGAAGAGGCCAGCATGTGCTAAATCAGCTGGCCTCAAGCGACCGGCTGCAGCCATAGAGTCCCATGAGAAGAAACCCAACTTGAAAAAAAAGCAGGCTCATGGGAAGCAGCCTCCGTTGAAACAAGACAGAAAAAATGTGGTGAGCCGAGCGTGGCATCGTGAGTATGACAGGGTTTACAGGAAGACCCAAGATGAAAGAGCAGCCAAAGCAAAGGCAAGCCTTGCAAGCAAGAAAGCTGGCAAGGAATGGGATGAAGAGAATGCAAGGTGAGAGTTGCCTTCCAACTTTGAAGGTGTCTATACAGGTATTTAGGTATAGATCTTTCCCTTAGCTTGTCAGACCCGGTGGCCAAGCAAGAAAAAAAAACGACTTCATTTCCTATACTTGTGAAGACGTATATCTCCCGGTAGTTGTTTTCAACTGCTTGCATTGCATGCGCTTTCTGGCTTGCGGCGGTGTCACTGCTGTGGGTTTCTTTAGTTGAAGGTTTTTTGAAACAAGTACCTAGCATGTTCAAACTTTGTTATGGCAGCTTTGTCGCTTTGCATGAATTATGGCTTTGAGTCAGGAACAGCCAGGTAAGACCACAGTATCAAACGACAGAGAAATGCACAGCCAAAAAATCAAGAAATAATAAAGAATCACCAGCATATCCTTCCTTAGACATGTTACCAAAGTTGATTCTAACTTTGGCAAGTTTGGCATCCTTTGTTCCTTATATAGCATACTTGCATGGATACGACGCGGCACGCTGACGCAGTACATGATGTATGTCCTGTGGTGCCATTTCAAGATGCTTTGCGACAAGCTTTGCTTCCACGAGAGGTCGTTCCAAAGAACTATGCAGCTGAAGTCGATGAGAAGAAGTCTTGCGAACCTCCTGGCACTCCACTGAAAGAAGGGCCTGAAAAGTCTCAGTCTTTGTGTCCAGAGGACAACATGCATGTCTCACCGGTCACAAGCCCTGAATCAGAAAGTGAAGATGAAACCCAGGGGGCTGAATCATCTCGACCGAATAGTGGTCAACCAGATGAACCCATGAGTGCTCGGGCGAAATTCAAAGCGAAGTATGGATATGACAAGGGTCGTGGCAAAAAAAGCCGCGACAAGCACAAGAAAAAATACAAACAAAAGAAAAGGCACCAGGAAAAAGTGTGCCAGCTTCCATTGACAGAAACTTGCATTTGTTTCTGAAGGCAGTTTTTGTTCTTTTCTTGAATACTGCATGTTGTCCCAACTTGAAATGAGAAATAATTGAGAATGTTTTGTTCAAGGCTTGTGGCGGTGTGACTGCTGTGGGCCAAACTTGAAATCTAGCTATTTGAGAATCCAACATTGTTCAAATCTTGCTTTGTTGTGACTGCTGTGTTTTTTGGAAAGCTGGAAATCCAACGAATTGAAAACTATGGGACCCTCATGGACTCTCTATATCACTTACTTCGCATCAATGTCCCATACAGTCGTGCACCTTTGTTCATGCTGCGCGTTCACACGTTGAATACCTTTGGTTCCAGCACTGGATGTGAGTAGTTAGACCCAAGTAAGCCAAAACTCGTGCTCCAAACCATGCCTTCGAAGTGGGAAGCGTTGTTGCTCAATATTGCAGATCAGAAAGCGTGCGTGCAGTGCTACTACACCTATATTGCTCCCTACCTAGACCCAGTCTCCCAAATGCAATTGTGGATGGTGAGCAAGAATTGCAATTGCGACGCCGAGCCGCTGTTACGTAGCCAAAGTGATCCAGATCAATGAGCAGGTTGGCCTTTAGAATGCTCCGGTAGAGTGTCTTCGACTAGAATACTCAGTTGGCAAAAAAACAGCATCGTCTCATGCGTTCTGTCTCTTGTTTGAATGGTTTGACTTTGCCACTCAAGTCTATATTTGAAAGTTTAGCATATGTAAATTTGAAAGTGTATAGTTTTCAGGATCACTTTTTCATCATTTCAATTGAAAGCACCATGTGGTCGTTTCGAATCCACCTGCGACATGTTTTTGTTTTTGCAATTGCCTGCACGGTTCAACCATGCAGTGTTTGTGGGTTCGAAGTTTTGTATCAGCTACATAGTTTAATTTTTGAGATGGAACAGATCCAATCTCAACCCACTTCCGAGCTGATATCATTCTTGCTCATGATTGTGATGGAGCTGCAGCGCCGCCTTGCCACTCAAAGTGAACGTCCTGGAGATGTTTTTTCTTCTGGTGATTCAGCCCATCATCCGGCTGATGACGCTTACGCGGCTGGAAGTTTCAACTCTCTTCCAGAAGCATGCCCTCATTCATGCCAGTTTTGTGGCAGAAAATGCAGTCGCCATTGTCATAACAGAATGCACCGGCACCACAGGTGTGATTTGCACAGAGACAGGTAGAAACATGTTTTTTGGCCATATTGGCCATCAACTGTTTGGAAATCTTTGTTTCTTGGGGCAGTTGCATGAGAAATTCATAATTTGTGCAATACTTCGTCCCTCGCTCAAAGCAAAGAATCCTGAAGTGGTAAAAAGAAAAAGGTGTATTGATTGCACGGCATGTTGTTTCGAATTCATTGTCTGAAATGTTTTGTGTATTGTGCTTGAAGCACTGCTCTATGTGACTTTTGCAACACTGTGAAGTTGACCATGTCGGCATTTCAGAAAGATTGTTGCTGCGGCGGTGCTTCTGCTGTGGCTACTTCTCCATGTCAACACATCCATGGGAACAGAAAGCCAATGACTTTATGGAAGAACTCATCGTAGATTATATTCCTATCTTGGAGAAAGTTTTATAGCGCCTGCGTGTTGCGTGAGAAACTTCCGATATACATTGTTGAGAAACTTCTGGTATCCCTTCCGTATCGGGAAATGAATCTTTCCTTTAAAACAAAAATGCCCCGAACCTTGTTTTCCAAGTGTCTCTCCAAGCATGTCGGGGCATTTTTCTGTCAGTCAAATGTGCAATAAGTTGCGACATTGCAAACTGTCAACTCTTTTGTTGCTTTGGTTTCTTGTGCCTCAGTATCTTTAAGAGTTTCCCATGTGCATTGACAGTGCAACATATGAAATGTGATTTCATATTGAAGAACACTCATGAAATCTTATATGTATATGCGCTGGTTCATAGCGGTGGTGTGGGTGGGTGATCGATGTCTCTCTCCTATTTCGGGGGGGTTAACCCCCTTGATTTTCACCTAGTTCAGGGGGGTTGACCACCCAAAATTTTCACTCGTTCAAGGGTCTTGTGGTCAGTCCTCTAAAAAGTTTCCTTTCTCTTCAGCTTAATCTATGGGGGCACTTGTTATGTGAAGGCCTTTGGTGAACTAGGTTTTCTAGACAAACCATCCTTTTCATCGCAATAAATTTTCGAAAATCCAACACACTAAAAAAAAAATTCGCGAGGGCTTACGCGGGGGCCAGCCCCCAGACTAGGTGGTGAGAAAATAAAATAGTTCACTGGCTGGTAATTTTCGAAAATCCTAAACCCAAAAAAAAAATCGCGAGCGCTTACGCGGGGGCCAGCCCCCAGACTAGGTGGTTAGAAAAATAGTATCACTCACTGCCAGGTGAGACTACTTCAAGACTACCATGGGACTACATCTAGATTACATGTAGTTCTTGGACTACCATCATGTAATCTTAGAGTAGTCTCCTTCGACTACACGTATTCTTTGAGTAGTCTTGTTCAAGAATACTGTTGGACTACCCGTCGTCTGAGGGTAATCTTGTTAAGATTACGGATGGACTACGATGACGTAATCTGTGGACTACGGATAATCTAGACGTAATCTGGACGTAATCTAGACGTAATCTAGGCGTAGTCCATGAGTTGTCACACTGAACAGGTTTGATGGCTTCACTGGTTGTGAGATGGTTGTATCAAACATGATGCAATGTTTTTTCTTTGCAGTTGTCAAATTTCTTTATAGGGCTGCGGCGGTACCTCTGCTGTGGTCTATGTATGGCCTTCACACTTCAGGTTGCTCAATGGGAGATTAAGTCTTTTGGTTCAGACTTAGCTTGCTTTTTTTCCAAGACCTGCTTGGAAGTCATGTCCGAAGCTCCTCCTTTTGGTTTTTCCATCATGCGCGATGGAAGCGTTCAGTCTGGAGATTGCTCTGGCATGACCTTGACTCCTGAGTTTGCGCAGGCAGCGCTTGGTGGTGGCGGCCTCCCAAGTGACAAGGAAGAGATGAAGTCAGCCATTGCGCGGTTGCTCTTTGGATTGATGAATGGAGACTTAGACCAAGCAGGAGATCCTGGGGCTGGCTCTTCTGGCGAGCGAGTTTTCGTGGAGCCTACCTCTGAGAAGTCTTCTTTGGAGAAAGATGCCATCATGGAAGCCACTGTTGTTGATGAGGGCGGCAAGGAGCCAGCTGCTGCTATCAACAGGAAGACCCAGAACAAGAGTGGCCGCAAAGGTAAGAAGAACCGTGGCCGCCGCTGAGAGCAGTAGTCACTATAGATCTTGCCCTAGGAACACATCACCTTTTGTGAAAACTGTTCTTGTCCGATGGCGCTGGCAAGCCTGCCATGTGTGGACATTGGTAATACAGCATATAGGTAGTGTATGGTTCCTGCGTTTTTTTGTAGCCAGACTCAGTGGCATCACGCTTTAGACAAAACCTTTGCCCAGTTCAGAGAAAAACACATCTGGTCTTATTTGCATGAGCTGACGCAACAATTCTGGAATGATTTTTTTTATTTTAGCCGTGCAAGCCAGCATGTGTTTCGCAAAGCTTCTGTGCCATGACTCATGCTGATGCTTCATACTTTTTTTTTTCAAGTGTCTTCGCCGCCAAACCTCAACCTTGTTTTGCTTACCATGGCAACTGCGATGGATGAAACTCAACTCGCTGCCGTGGCAGAGGGAGTGGATGCAGCTTTGGATGATATAAATTCCAAAGTGACCTGCAGGCTGTGCAACCTCTATGTGGATCCCATGCATTGCGTCCAGAAGGGAAAGGACAGCTGGATTTGCAATCAATGCCAAAACATCAACATGATCTTGTACAGAAACCTGGGAGGAAGGCCCCAGGAACTCAGTGAGATGTCCATCAATGATCAAAGAGAGTTTTGGCAAAGAGCTCATGCCCTTGATGAAGCGGAAGGCCAAAGCAAATGGAAGGTTGTGAGAGCAGCTTTAGTAGAGGTTCGTTCCAAAGAAGTTTGCCGGCGTGAAGTGAACTCTTTGCAGGGCTCTTACTTGCCAATGGCTGTCCATTTGAAAGCTGGTTGGACCAAAGAGCAGGTTGAATCCTACAAGGACTTCGAGGATCACCCTGATCCAGTTGGACGTTTGTGGCGAATTCCTGTGAAGTCAATTGCTGTGGAAGATATCAAGTCCAGCATTGAGAAAGAGTTGCTTACCAGAGAAAGAACATTCAAGAAGAAGAGGGCCGAACCAGCAGCCAAAGCTGGTGCTTCCAAGAAAATCAAAACTGGAGCTGACAATGCTGACCCTGAGCCAGAAGAAGACAAGGCAGAAGAGTCACGGCTTTGCTTCTTCATTCCATCGGACAGCGATGATGAAGTTGTTGCTGTCCGCAAGCGAGGTGGAGGTGGAGATAAGAACAGTGCCAAAGCTTTAGCTCGGGCAAAAGCTGCTGCTGAAAGGAAGGAGGAAAGAGAAGCAGCCGCGAGTATGAAGTCTGCCACTGCTTTGGCCAGCAAAAGCATTGCCCAGCTGAACAGTTTGACCAACAACTTACAAGGTGCAAAGATCAGCATGGAGAAGAAGGGCCCAGAGAAATTCGGCGAGGATTTGCCCGGCATGGTCGAAGAAGCTTTGACCAAGTTGAGTGAATGGAAGTCTCAAGTCACCACAGTGCTGAGCAAGTCGCAGAACAAACAGAAGTTTGACGGCCTGACCGCGGTGAGCTTCAACAAGAAGGAGTTCATCACCGAGACCAAGGCTGCCCAATCCTTGCTTTCTGATTTCCGCTTTAGGAGCAGAGAGCTGAATGCTGCAAAGGCTGGCAGCACAAAGCCCAAGTCAGCTTCCAAGAAGAAAGCAAAGAAGTGAAAGGATTGTAGCTGTGTCACTTTTCTCCTTTGGGTTTTTCCAGTCAGGACGCGAAGACGTCCAAGTCCTGGAGTTAGGGATCTACAGGTCCACCAGTCGGACCCGCTGTTGACTTGAAGCTCGGGGACATCAAGGGCTCAACAAAAACGCATTCGTTTGTGATGCATGTTCTCTTTTAGAGGCTGTCTTTTTGAAGTTCTGATATTGCAAAATTTCAATGACCACAGTATCCGTTTTGCAGCTTCATGCCATGTCTGGTGCCTTGTGGCGGTTCCACTGCTGCAGGCTCGTGTTGCAAAGATTTCTTTCTTGCCACCCTGCAATGTTTGAGGTTCCATGAAGTCTTTGCAACACAGGTGTGTTCTTAACAATCCTGTTTGGTCAGTCTGTTCATCTTTTTGGCAATCACTCATCACATTTCTTCCACAGTAATGCTTTCAAATTTCACTACTTGATGCCTTCCATGGCATGGCCGCCAGTAGCTCCCAAGGAAAGAAGCGGAGTCGAGCAGATTCCACTTTGACAAATAAAGTTGGGGAAGCCATTGGAGTGAAAGGCATCTCTGAAAGAGCAGTGCGGCTGATTTGGAACATTGCTCAGCCTGAAGGCTCCTTGGCCTTGACAGAGTCGGTTTTCAAGAAGCAAGTCAACCTAGCCCTTGCTGATGCGCAATGCTTCGATTCTTTGGAGTTGCCTTCCAAAAAAGAGCCTGCTGAAACCTTGGCCATAGCCAACATCCCCAAGCTGATGAAATATGTTGGGTCTCATATGCCTGTTTTGGCTTCGCTCCTCGCGCATGTTTTGCGTGCCAATGGCAACATGCTATCTCCAGTTATATATCATGACGAAGCACAAGCTTCAAATCTTTTGGCAGTGCACAAAAAAATGAAGGCCACTTTGATATATTTTTCTTGGCTTGAATTCGGACCATGGCTCCACCATGAAGATATGTGGCTCTGCATTGGTCTAATCCAACATTCCGTGACTGACAATGTCATTGGTGGCTTGGCCATCACTATGAAACATCTCATCGCTCATATCCTGCGCAATGATTGGGCTACAGGATTTGCCATCGATTTGTGCCTTGCCCATGTTCATCCATCAGTTTTTTTCATGTATATACATGTCATGCAAAAAAAGGTTGCCAAATAGAAAAAGGGTTGAGTGTGCAGAGGTCTGGTTCACATGAAACAACCCTTTCACAGCAGGAATGGCCAAGCTCTTTGGTATCGACAGAAGGCCAGTGCCCTTTTCATCAGTGATCTAGACGCTCTGCGCGCAACGTATGGATTGAAAGGCAGCGCAGGGATCAAGCCTTGCCTTTGGTGTCAGAACATACTGAAGAAAAACAGTTCCTTGCATGATGACCACTTTCGTGAGATCCATGAGCATGATTCCAGCAAATTTGAAATTGCAACAAACGAATCATTGTGGGCTATGTGCGATCACCTCCAAGAGCGGATGCCGCATATGAATCAAGAAACCCGAGGAAGAATGGAGAAAAGCATGGGTGTTAGCTACATCCCTGGCAGCATTCTCTTCGACCAATCTGTACGTAGCAAGTTACCGCCCAGCGATGTGTGCCTGGACTCCATGCACAATTACTTCAGTAATGGTGTTTGCAGCTATGAACTAGGTCAGTTTTGGGACGCGGTGGTCAAGGCGACTCCTTTAACTTTGGAGTCATTGTTCCAAGCCTGCAGAGAAGCAGAGTGGCAAGGGCCGCGCGTTTCCAAACATGGAGCTGCATGTTATATGAAATCGCTTTGGAGCGAGAAGATGTGGAGCCCAGAACAATTCAAAGGGCAAGCAGAGCAATGTGAAAGCATCATGCCCCTGATGCGATGGTATGCAGAAATGTTTCTCTCACATGTTGCATCTTTGAACAACAAACTGGAGAGTTTGCGCGCGTTGTCAGATATTGTGCAAGAGTTTCGAAAACAAACATACATGTGGCGACCAATTGATCTGAAAGATTGCCAGGAGCTTGAGAAGCTACAATCCTTGCACCAACAAAAGCATTGTCTTGCGTACGGAAGTTCTGCCTGCAAACCGAAACACCACCATCGCTTTCATATTGGAAGCAGCTGGCTACGATTAGGCGTAGCCCTCTGTTGCAAACCCATGGAGTCAAAGCACAAATGCTACAAGCGAGGCGTTGCTGAAAGATTCCAAAACAAAGTTGAGAAAGGTTTTGCAGAAGCTTTGCTCCCAAGAATTCTTCACACTCACGCGCAAAGCATGCCAACGCACTGGCCAGATGGTGTTCGAGCTATTCGCTTGCTACGCCCCTGGAAAAATGCGCCGCTAAACATTCAGTCAGCTTATCAATTGTGGTCCAGCTGCAAAGTGGCAAGCGGAGTCAAAATTTTCAACAGTTGCGCAAAGCCAGGTGATCTCTTGTTTTTCAACGACATTGGTGGTATTTTGGAGCATATCCTTCACAATGGCGCTGGCGAAGCAGTGTTCATGATTCAAGTCCTTCACTTGGATTCTCGGTTTGTATAAATATTAAAAACTTAAATCAGTATGAAACGTGCACGCAGACAAGTCATTAGCCTGAAGAACCATCAAGAAGATGTTTCAAACCCAACTCAGTACATTCAAGATTCACTTTGCATCATACATTTCCGCAGGTCGAAAAGAAATGTGGCCACAGTACATGGACCATTGCACCTCAGCGTGTATTCCGTGAGATTTCATTGCGGAACTACTATACGATGCCAGCTTGGTGGCGCAGAAGCGACAATACGATGGTGTGCTTGCATTAAGGCAAAAAAGGTTGCTAGCGGAGACTGCGGCGGTGTGACTGCTGTGGTTGAAGCCTTTGTTCGTTGACCACTTCGACTGCGGAGGTGTGACTGCTGTGGTTAAGCCTTGCATGTTTTTGTCAGTATATATATATATATATATATTCAGTGCCAGAACCCATCCCATGCACATTTCCTCCACAGTTCTTGGTATCCATACACCTTTTCTCTTTCTCTTTCCCTGTAGCCTCTTTTTGCTAGTTGCGCGCGCAATCGATGGCAAATTTACTTAAAATACTTAGGAACTACTTATAAGACAGATGCAATTTTACTTGCATAAGTGCGCCCTAACTGGTTTATCAGCTTTTGTATCTGGTTGAACTGACCCTAAGTTCCACCAGCCCTTGTGGTATGCACGTATACACTTTTCCACTGAAGTTTGCATGGTCGATTTGCGCACTTGAACTTTGTGACTTTCAGGGAGTAACTTTGTGTGACGCCGCCGCTGCATTTTGTTTCAACTTTGGNCTTTTCTCCCACACATATAGTGTCATACTTTGTACTTTACATGTCATACTGCCAAGTACTTTGATGTACTTTGGCTCAAGTCATGGATCACTTTGGTGATGCCTAGAGAAAAAGAGAACTTTGCAGAGAGTGAGACTTTAGGGTCTACTTTGGTTGTTTAGCATAGTCAGGGCCTGCTACTTTCGCATGTTGTTGTTGTTGTTCTAAGAGCTAGGCATATCAAATGACAAAGAGTCACCATAGTGAGTCGCAAGTCCCTTGACAATAAGACAATTTTATCATTTTTGAAGTGAACATAGATGAACATAGCCTGTTCGTTTTTCTCAAGCACATCTTTCACAATCTTTCATTCTTCAAACCTACACCCCTGAAGTTCAACAGCTCGCCCCTGAAAAGGAACCTGGACCCAAAACGAAAGTACTCTTCCAGTCCCATCATTTTTCTGGGGCAAGCCGGTAATTTTCCCAGCCATCGTTGTATCAAACAACAAATCCATGATATTGCCAAATCACACCACTATTTGTAGTTGGTGGTTTTTCACCAACCCATCTGAAAAAATATGCGCAAGTCAAATTTGGATCATTTCCCCAAATAACCCAAATAGGGATGAAACATGAAAAATGTGTGAGTTGCCACCACCTAGATGATTTTTAGGATCCTTATTTTGGGAAACTACTGTTGATGGTTCAGAAATCCCCAGACCAACCACCGTTTGGATGTAAAAATCCAGAATACCATCACGACTACCCATCCATCGAATCGAACCTTCATTTGCCCCGCTGGAGGCAAGGTTTCGGGCCGAAGCTTCTCAGGCATGATCCAAACCTCCTGAGATTTTCGAAAACATCCGGAAAAAAGAATGGAAACATGCTTTTTTGTAGTTGGTGGTTGAACCATTTATAGGAGATCTATATAGGATTTATATATGGGATTTATGAAGCATGCAGCTAAGATGTGCTTAGAAACCTGGTTATGAAAGGATTTTAGGTATCCCCCAGTTCGGTTAATCGCTCCATTCCAAGCACCAGCTATTGGCAGGCAAAAGTTTTCGGCCTTGCCATGTAGTCAACAAAGATGTCCAAAGGTTTTGGAAAACAAACGGTGATGAGAACATTTGATCAGGAATCGTTCCGGACGATTCGTGCTTGACCAAAAAGGGAGGAAAGGAAACATAGACAGAACAGGTCGCTTTTTCACGATCATTTCGCGGGCTTGAAAAAGGAAATGCGCTTTGGGCCATGTGTCAATTTCAATTTTTTTGTGTTGGGTTTTAGCATGTTCTTGGGGAAGCTATCTTTTTTGGGTTGACCTAGACATCCAAATACCTCCTCAGAAAGTGTTTTTAATGGCATATTTTGGAGGGTCCAGTCATACCGAACCTCAGCAGGTGGCCCTGGATGTTCAGGGAAAAAAGGGATCATCTTCACCCAAACCATCAGTTAGGTGAAAATACTCAGTAAAAGATCAAGGGATCATCCTTCACCTACCCCAAAAAAAGGGTCCCTGAAAAATATTATCATCAAATTGAATCATTTCCCCAAGGGTCGGGGTGAAAATTCCAAAAAAGAATCAAAACCACCATCTAGCAATTATGGCTATTAACCATTGATTTCCCTTAATTGTGCCTTACTGTTGATGGCTGAAATCCTGCACCAGTTGATAGGTAGCTTATCCCATTATTTACAAGGTTTATACATCCCAGGTGGTGCAGGATTTCTTCCATCAACAGTATTAAACCCTCATTTCTGAAGGGGGTCCACTTGGTTCACCTCCCCCAAAAACCATGGTGTCAAAGTCCCGTCCTCCACTTTGCCTTTGTAGATTTCTCTTTCGATGGCACGTGGATTCTTTGGAAGAATTGGAACATCACGACCTGGGAAGTTGTCCCGGTTGACGTGTCGCATTGCCAGCACCACCTAAGAGGTGCCAATATGACCCTTCTTGGGGGTGGTTAGTTGGGGCACCCCGGGCACCATTCATTTAGCACCCCTTTAGGGGTTCCAGGTATAAGAGTTATAACTCATCACCCCATGTATAACTATATCCTTTTTTGGGGCCCACCTTGTAGTGAAACCCACCAAACTTAATTTATAAATCTTTTACAAGGCCATTTATAGGGGGTATACCCTTATACCCCACCGTTATTAACTGGGTTTTGGGGCCCATCTTGTAGAAAGCGGTGCTTTTTTTTTTTTCAAGGAGCCCCCCATGTATCACCCCAGAAAACCGGGAAATGCAGGTGAATATTCCTGGACATCCAGCGGTTCGCAGTTGGTCAACCAATTGTAAATTGCTGGTTTGGGGCCCGGTGTGCACCTTCTTCCTCTGGCAGACATCTCACTAGCTAACAGAAATCAAGCCACCCGAACATCATCATCCATGCCAGTAGCTGAAAACCCAAAGCGCTAGCCAACATCTGCTAATTCTATCATGCAAACCAGCATCAAGATCCACCTCTTCTTACAAATACCGAAAAAAGGAGCAGGATTGCTCTGCTGCACCTGGTCTGAAACTCGAACATCCCAGGTACCTTCTTCCTCTGGCAGACACCTTGGCACTCAGTTGGCCTTCACCGCAATCCGGGCACTGTTGACCAGCAGTGAATGAAGCAGTGAATGAAGATGGGGCAGATCTTCCATCCCTTGCCGATGCTGCTGAGGCACCACCTGCTGAGGCAGCACCTCTGGATTCCTAGGATCCCTTCTGAAAGGGATTGTTACTTAATGGTACCCTAGAATCCAAAACCACCAACCCAAACCACCAACTAACATCAATTAACTATTAGTTGCTAATTGAGTTGGAAACTAACTCGAAAAATGGAAAGGACCTGGAAAGGTCTTCATGGATTCTTACCATCAGCTTTGTCAATGTCAATTTCCATCCCATAAACTTTTCACACAACGAGGTGGGCCCCTGCCAGTTATAAACGGGGTTATAAACCGTATGAATGACCTTAAAAAAGGGTAACTGGGGTTATAAGCCTACTTACATGGGTTGTAACTCCATTTATAACTGGTAGGGCCCCACCTTGAAAACCCGGAGAAAAACAGAACAGCTGGATTTTATATTTCATAGGACCCATGTATGAGATATGATGTACCCACATTTGACTTATGTAAATGTTGATGGTAAATGTAGTAATACATCAATCCTATGGGATCTCCATCAATCCTATGGGATCTACATCAATCCTATGGGATCTACATCAATCCTATGGGATCTACATCAATCCTATGGGATCTACATTCAAAATATGTTTTTTTTTCAGAATTCAGATTCGACTCAGATTAAGCTTCATATTTCGTAGATCAGTGATATACTTACTGAAACGAACAGTTCTTCCCTTAGGCCAATTGCCCCAAAAGGAAACAAACATCCTCGTATTCCAGTCCCATCCATTTCCAGGTGCAAACTTGCTGTTAGTTTCAGGGTGGGTATCAGTTTCATACATATGGATCCTATGGCTATTTAAATTGGCTGTTCCTTCCTGGAAGCCTGGGTTCCAGCTGGGAGAACCCCAACGAGCCACGAAGGGTCCACGTAAATTGGCATAAGCCTGGTTGGGGCAGAAAAACGAAAGCCAACGCATCCCTAAGACTCCAATTGTCATGATAAAGATTGGGAGGTCCATGAAACCACTCTCCAACAAAGCATATAGTATTTATGTTCCATGAAACCACTCTCAGTTTCGGTGAGTCCGGATCCCTAGGGGAATTGACTTCCAGGATGAATTTGATCGTATATTTCACATCTTCACTTAACCTCTAAGCTGCAAGGTGAAAACAGGGATCCGACAGGTACCAAATCAGCGGGATCCCTCCCCTGAAACTGGCAAAGCCTTTGCCGAATTGAGAATTGATTCTCGGGAGACTACGTAAAGAGGATCATCCCATGACTTGGATACGTGGTTAATAACCATCGTGCTCGTTTTCGTCCGCTTAGTTATGGTTAGTCTATAGTTGTAAAAGGCACTTATCCTCAGTGGGGGATGATCCTCCAAGTATCCTCTTCTCTTGGCATGCCATATTTTCAGGCACTACGTCGTTAGTTTCAGGTGATCGCAAACACACACACACACACATGTCCTATACAAAAATGATTCAGAAAAATCTTCCACGAGACGCGAAACAAAAGGAGGAGAAGAAAAAACAAAACCGTGTTTGGTGGTGGAGTTGACATACGTACATAATATATATATTCATGAGTAGCTGGACCTTCCAGCTTGGGTGCCTTACATGGTTCCGTTACAGGGTGTCAATTCAGCATCCCTTAGGGTTTTTCATTGGCACCCCGACTGGAAGGTGCTGGTATAGGGAACCCATGTTTTTCCAAGTTTTTCAATGGGAAAAGTTGGGTACGATGGGAGAGTACCCGAGATATATACCACCTTTTGTTTATGGATCATACCTGGATGTCCATGGAAGTGATCGTAACTAGTTACTAGTTAGTAAGTTGGGTTATAAACTATTTAGGGGACTTACAACCTACTTATATTGGGGTTAGGTTTTCTACTTACTAAGTACCATGGACATCCCAGTATATGATTTTTCAAACAACACACATCTTAAAACTGGATCTTCCAGTTTTTCGGATGCTGAATGAATGATGTGTTTCGGTAGGTGCCTTTTTTTGTATCACCGTTTTTTTTTAGGCTTCAAAAAAACAGCACCCGAACTGGAAGATGCTGGGTTACTTCAACAAATCCAAGTGGTCACGCCACACATCAATCCTAATTCTTATTCCAAGGGAAGTCAACCCAAAAAAACAACGCTGAACATCTCCATGTCCTTTGCACCAAATGGTGTTGTTCCCTCATCCCAAAAAAAAATCACTCCTGAAGCCCCAGTTGATTTCCCAACACCGCCGAATGCCTCGGCAGGGGGGGGAAGCGTGGTTGAGAAAAAATTAGGCATTAAGCATGGAACAGAACAAGAAACCGCCATGCAAAATCTATATATATTCCAGCACTTTCCTTTCAGGAAGGCTGTTAATGGATCCTAATGGGGAACATGAAAAAGAAAGAGTTCCACTACGAAATGCAGCGACTTTTGTTATTGACGGAAAGGACATGGTCGAGGTTAATAGATTTGGTTTGTTGTTGTGAGTTTCCGAACACTTTGAGTAGTAATGCCTTCAATGTAGACGGGAATAATAAAGTCTCCCTTAGAATAACACACAAACAAAATACAAACAAAGACCAACCACATCTTTTCAGTAGATCAATTCCAATTAATTGAAGATACCCTGTAGCTTTTAATTGCAGTTTGTGCACATATGTGTTTGCAATATTCAAGCATAATATGTTCACAAGGTGCACAAAAACATGACTTTCTGACTTTCTGATGCCTTTTCTTGACAAAGCAAGGACTGATGAGGCTTCAATCTCTGGCAAACGTGCATTGCAAATATTGCAATATAAAGTGGTTTCAACCCGTTTGAACAATTTCACCTACCCCAAATAGACATCAAACATAGACATTCCCCAAGAATCCTTGACATGTCATGTCATGGGGTGTCAAAACCACCGGTTTTGAGGCCTCAGAGGTGTCAGTAGGAGGGTCCGATGTATTGGTTTATCATGGCCCCGAAAACTCATCCACCTTTTGGGAGTGGCGATCGCCATCTACTTGTACTACGGTGTAGGTGAAACCACCAGCCACCACCGAGACATATTCCTGGAGTTGCCAACTGATTGTCTTTGCATCTCCAACTTACTCTGATCCCTTTTTCCCTAACTGAAACTCAGTGTTCTTTTGCTTTAGCTTGAGCTTTACTGAGGTTAGATAGAGACATCATCATCATCATCATCATCATCATCATCATCATCATCATCAGCATACATCCTTCTGAGTTGTGGCGCCCTGAATCTTATTCTTGTTCCTCCGCAACAACTTTTCCGGCTTCAGGTTTTTTGAACAACAACAAAAACTCTAAAACGCATCTTACTCATCCAGGTTCGGGCCGGGAAAATTGTTAAAGTCTCAACTTTACCTTATAGTTATAGGGCTGTGACATGGGGGTGGGGGAAAACTCCCTTATCCATACCCGAGCTATCTTTGGTAACTCGAGCACTTGGTTCATTTGAAGCACTCCAATCCCACACACGAAGTTTCTGATTCAATGCAGGGAAACAGTAGGATTCCGCGATCTCATTAGCCAGATTATGATAGCTATCAGTGCAAACTGGATCACCTGGAAGAACCCTGCGGGATCATTACCACTCAAGAAATCGTTCATCAAGTGTTCGATAGTGGGATCCTGACGCTTATTCTCGAAGAGCTAAGTCGATCTCACTTTTCGAGAAACCCGCCTTATTGCATGCTTCGATATCACGAGCATCCACTTCTACAAGTCCAGAAGACACTGCGTAGCACTCGTTGAAACATATTGGTTGGAAGGTTGGGCATTTGCTGCATTTGGCCCTCTTGAGCCAAGAGCCACTAATATTTTTCAAATTAATTGTGACCCATTGGTTGGAGACATGCAAAGAACATCCAAGAAGGTTCATCACTTCTTGGAGCCTTGCCGCTATAACTTGCCCAGATTCTCAATCTCGTACTTTTTTCTACTGACGGACACCTATTAGGTAAGGTTATAACCCCATCAAACCCGTCCATTTCTAAGGCCATTTATGGGGGTTAAAACCCTACTTATAACATACTTAGGGGCCCACCTTCCAGTTGCAGGAATCTCCGTTTTCCCTTCACTTTCCCATTGATACAAAGATAGGAAGGTTCCCGGACCCAGCTGGAATATTCATGGTCGGCAAGGATGCACACTGGGCGGAACAGTGGTTTTTGTTGTCTTGGGTTTGGTGGCTTGTTTTTCCCAGACATGTGAAATATCTAACATTCATATATGATTCCACTATAAACATGTACAGCACTTCATATTAAGTTTTGAATTATATCGTATTATACAACAATTAAAAGAGCACATTCATAGTACAAATACAAAACTAAAACTGTACATATTCAATTTAGAGCTTCTCCGCCGCTTATGATCCTGAACTGTTGCTAACATGTTCAATTTTTACTACTATCAGAAACCCGACATCCCATAACACTTGAAGTCTTAGGGCCAAATAGATTTGGGGTGACACAACTTAAAGTGTTTCGCCACGAATTCACCCATGTTTGCTTCTTGCCATCTTACCTTAGCATTTTGCTGATTCGATGTAACATTGAATTTCCAAACACAAAAGGCCAAGTACAAATGGCACCAGCCGTGCACATAATAACCACAAAAAACAACAAACAACCAAAAGATATATATCAGAACATTCAAATTGTGCTACTATAAGCAATGCATGATTTGACTCTTCAACGGACTCAGGACTCTCGATAGTTGGGCTTCCACGACTCGTAAAGGTGCAAAAGGATGTCGACCTGGTGGAAGCAAAAAACCCCATGGCGATCGTAAGTGGTTAATACCTTTGGACCCCAAAACCATGAAAAATGCAGGTTTTAGACCCTTAAAATATGGGTTATACCCCTTAAAAATGAAGGTTGCATGGTAACCATGGTAAGTCCCCTAACTGGTGCTGTGGGACCCCTTCCAAAATGGCCTACATAAATGGCTGATAAATGGGAGTTGATCCTAACCATGTATCCAAGTCTTGCGATGATGCGTACTTGATGTACTTGGATGTCCCGGGACGGAAGTTATAGGATCAATGATTAGGATCAATGGTTTTTTTTACCTACTTATAAATGAGGTACTTGTCTACTAACCTTTTACCAGCACTTCCTGGGACATCCAAGTGGGGAAACCCACGTTTCCGAGATGTTTAGGGGTTATATCTCAGCTATAATCCATAGTTTTAGGCCTTACAACCTACATTTTTGCAAGGTTTTTTGGGGTCCAAAGGTATTAGTAATGACCAAAGTGACAGTTTGGTAAATTGTGTGAGTTGTGTCGATATGAGTTCATCCTTTCAGGCGTCTTTACCCCACCGAATAAGCAAAGGGAGGATGCACAGGATGCAAATGGAAATTAACCATACTTGTGCGTCGATGCTATGGAAAAAAACACTGCATTTTAATTTGTCGTATCTATGTTAAATTTCAGGGGTGTAAGTGTAAATTGTAAATCTAGGTAGGTGGTTGCAAACCATTTCGAAATATGCGCAAGTCAACTTGGAACATTTCCGTAAGGATCGGGGTGTAAAAAAAAGAAACCTTTGGAAGCACCAATCCATGAAGAATTAGTCTCAGTTTCAAATCCTCAAAACAAGCGAACAGAACACTCAAAATAAGAGTCTCAAAATTGCTGAAAATCCCAAAAATCTTCAAAGTGTGATCAACTGGATAAGTTGAATGATACACAGAGCATCATTCTGTGAGGAAACTACTTGTAAACTTGGCTAGGAACGCACCCGCTGACATGGTGGGCATGGTGTCTTGGCAGAAATCCTCCTTCAAAAGGTGATTCTATGAAAGGATTGTTCTTCAATCCTGTAGCAACAATTTGTTCAAAGATGATACAGCTTATCAAGAACCTATGAGTTTGCGCTCACGCAATAAGGTCTTGGGGCAAAAAAGGCCTTTTAGTGCTTGAGCCAATGAAGGTTGAACCTGGGCTACTGGAGAACGAAGCCTCCTTACCTGCTGAGCGCTTGAACTTTAATCTTTTTGCGGGGTGGCAATTCCTACTATAAAATTACTAAGTGGAAAAAGTCTGAACTACTTCCAGGGTCAACTCAGCAAACAAGCCTCATTCTTTGTGCCACATGAGTTACCATTCCAGAGAGCACCCGTTGAGGGTGGTACTTTGCTCCTGATGCTTTGTACATTTCCCCGGATCCTGTGGGGAATGTACTACACAGTTTGAGGAACATACTTTAAGATTTTAAAACTTTATTATAGGGTCAGCAAGTCTGGGAAAGGAACACAGAACACAGTGTCTCCACCTATAGCATGAAACCCCAGATCTGCCACATTGGCACCAAGTCTTTGGAAGAACAGGCTTTTGCACCTCATAACTTGCACGTCTCAAAGGCCTTTGAGGTCGGCGAGTTTTTGTTCCAGCTCTTTCCTTGGCCGCTGTGGCACAACCGTAGTGAAGCACTTCTACCACCAATAGTGGCTCCATTTTTACGCGTCCACGTCCATGTGGGCCAAATAAGTGCATTTCAGGTTTTTTAGCATTGAATCCGCGGTGGGTGAGCGTAGCCTCTGAAAAGCACCGAGGATGCGAAAATTCAGCTCTTGCAGAGTAGTGACGTATTTCACTAGTGGCGTTGTCCTGCTTTACCCGATTGAGGCTGAGCTTGAACATGAGGGCCAGATCCAACTTCCTCCTTTCACATGGACGCCAACTATAGTGAAGCTTTGTAGGATACTTCTACAAAGTTGTTTCGTGATTGGTTGTGGGACAACAAAAGCCACTGTTATGGGCATCTTAGCCCCAAAATCCAATGGTTCTGGTTCCTTACCAAAACTCTGAAAAAATCCTACCAAGATGTTGAGACAATGCTAAGGATTCTACAAGTTCGCACCCAAGATCCATCGTTCAAACAAAAAATTTCGCCTCAAAACCTGCCATGAATAGCAGGTTTAAAGAAAAACCCTCGAGGTCGAGGTGGCTGGGATTGTAGACTTGTTGAGAATGAACAACTCGCACCAGCTATAGTTACATTAGGGCACCAACATCAACAAAGCACCCCCCGTTGAAAAAACTCCGGGAAACCGGAAACCCATCCGGAGGCGACAATTTTTTTCTCCGGGAAAATCGCCAACAAAACAATGAAATCTGGATCCAACTCCGATAATCAGATGCCCAAACCACCTTGTAGATCATGCTGCTTCCGAGACCCAGGACCTGCGATCATCTGAGATGGCGCCATGAAGGTCTGTGAGAATTTGCCACAAACAACAAACTACAGAACAGGAAGTTGTTTTGTTCAACAACTTGTTGTTTGTAGAAAATGTGTAAGGTTTCTTATGGACTTGTACTTTTTGTGTTGTATTTTTTTGTATTTAAAGTGAAACTCAACATCAAATGTGTGCAAATATTGTCACACAAATATATTTCTACAACATACTCTCGATCTGTGCGTGCGTTCCTCGCTGCTAAAATTATTAAACAACTGTTCAAGTTTGTTTTTTTTGTGTAGACTTCGTGCTCCTTTTACCCCTGAAGATTTCTGTTGAGTGACTAAAACCCTTGTGATATTCCATTGAATCCTGTGTGCTTAAAAACGGGATCCTTATATGGGCATTTCATCCCCTCTATATTACCAAAATCCCCCATGGCCACCGTCACATGTGCCACGAATCAACAGGAATTTGTCACCTTTTTTGACCGAATCCGGCGTGACCCCACCTCCATGAGAATTCAAAAAGGAATATCTGGTGTCCAAGGATCCCGCCATGGACCTGAAACTGACCCAAACAAAAAGGGTGAAAAAAGTCTGTGGACATCGACATCATCGACATACAAAAACGGGTTCTGAATGTTTTTTTTATGGCGTTTCTTTTACCATGGGAACCCACGTTTCCTTCAATCTTAGGGGTTATACCTTATAACTTATAACCCATAATTTCAGGGCTCAAAACCATCATTTTTCCCTGGGTTGTTGAGGTCCAACGGTACGTATATATTTGGGGGATCCAAAAAAATACCTTCTCAGTTTCGGTGTTTGTTCCGTTGTTCTGCTCCATTCATAACCGCCATGTCTGGGCTCTTGTATTCGGCTTCCCCTGTGATGAGTGATGCACCAAATCCTGCTCCCAGTTCCAAATATTTTGAATTATCGTGACCGGCGGTGGTGAAGAAGCAATACATAACAGGGACTGCTTGCTAAAAAAAATGTTTTCTGGGCAACCGAGGCCCTAGTTCTGTAGAAGAAATTAAATGCTCCGGGGAATATATCTTATATCATGTCACCATCTGGTCTTCATGACGTGAGTCGAATGAAGCACAATCAGTGGAAATTATTTGAAGGAGTGCTGGTGTCACAAATGAGCCACACACAAAAACCATCCTACTTTCCAGTATACTGGCTGGTTAATATGGATCCTTGTAATGGTCTGTTATATGCCACGTCACTCTGCAGGCACTGGCAGCTGCTGCTGGTGGCCGCTGGTGGGACGTTTGTGGAATGATTTTTTGTTTCCGAGTCTGAATAAGTGAAACTGTTGGCACTTCAAGATCTAAAGAAAATCTAAAGTTAGATTTAACCACAACATTTCTACACAATAATCATAGTTGCCCGCAAATATAGAAACATAAAATGCACCAAACTCTCATGCAATATCTATAACGATCCCTCCAATGTTTCCATCTTTTTGAACAGCAAATCATTCTCCAAGTTGATCCACAAAACAGTGTGGGTCACAACCTCACATCTGGAGCCAATGGGTTGCAAATCATGAATTCTGAGCGACCACAACATCTGGGAAAGTCCAAAACCGTACTGTACATAATTCTGGGCAACCTATTTACCCTCCAGTAAACTAACATAGCTGGCTGGAAAATGGACCCGGATTTTTAAGATGTATTTCCTGTTTAAAAAATGGGGGATACTTCCCAACAATTTCTGGGCAACCTAACCTGAATTAAGAGGATTTGGATCCCTGTATGGTATAATATTTACCAACTTTTGCCCCAGAAAAATCAACCAAAGGTAGATAAATAAACTGGTTGGTGGTTTCAACCCCTTTGAAATATATTAGTCAAAATGGGAATCTTACCCAAACAAAGTGAAAATCAAAAATATTTGAAACCACCACCCAGTACATAATTATTCTAGGCAACCTACTATGGGGCGCTATAATTTGCCCAGACACAATGGTGTGATTTGTGAAAGCTAGCAGCGAACCATCCATCAACCACGGGATGGGCCATCCCTTTATTAATCATAGCGGAAACCATACATAAACATATAGCTCATACTGTTGATGGAAGAAATCTTGCACCACCTGACATGTATGAAACCATGTAACTAATGTGATATTTACCATATCAACTGGTTAGCCGGATTTCTTCTATCAACAGTAAGTAACTAGCAATACTTAATTTTTACAGCAGTTTAGGGCCCAATCCACTTCTACCCTGAGAATGCTGGGTTTTAGCAATTTTAGAGGACCTACATATATAATATATATATATATATACACACTTGAT